>PVJH01019639.1:0-42270 GCA_004026705.1 Nesogale talazaci
CTCTCCCATCTCCCCCCCCACCCCACCTTCTTTCCCACCTAACAGGAGGACAAGTCAATTTGTCAGTTTCCTCTGGCTTGAAACCCTTCTCCTCGATTTTATAGCCCACTTACGCCTAACAGACCAGTCCCATATTTGTCAGTAGATGCCTTTTTCTGGCTTAAGCCTTAAGTGCCAAATCACAAAAGAAAAAGCAGTAACAGTTTACAGAAGCAACTTAGTGCCTTGTAATCTAACTTTTGTCACTGTGACTACATTACCTCTTCAGCGCCAGAGGGCACCCGTGGGCCTCCCGGAGCCTCTGCCCGTGGCCAGGGGAGGAGACCCCAAACCAGCAGCTCCCTCCGCTGGCGACTGGACTGCACCTGCCCTCAATTCAGTCTCCCGCTCCCCCCACTTCCTCACCCCTCTCATCCCAGAGTCTGCTTCCCACTCCCCCCCCCCCCCCCCCCCCCCCCCCCCCCTTCCTGGGAGAGTTGTTGCCAGACTTGGGTTTGCCGTGGGGGAGCCTGTCTTGACATGCAGAAAGCCTTTTCCTTCCCGCCCTGAACCCCCTTGCTGACAAATCTTGCCTGGTTTTGTGTAGACCTGTAGGAAGGAAGGCAGGCTGGAGGAGGAGAAGAAGAAGAAGAAGAAGAAGAAGTTAAAAAAAAAAAAAAAGCAGCGGAAGATAGCTAAGTGGGCTTTGTGATTTATTTTTGAATTCTTGTTTCTTTTTTAAGTGGGGAGGAAGGGGAAGTTAGATGGACTATGAGAGACTTGATTTTGGTGCTAAAGTTCCCCAGTTTATATGTGACATCCCAAGCGACAGCAGCAACAGGACAGACGAGAGAAAAGCTAAAGAAGTAAGGGGTGAGCAGTTAATGGTATTCATTCCACATCCGCTCTCTGTGTAAAGCGATTCCCTCCCCCCCGTAGAGGTAGCTTTCTTGGTTTTGCTCTAGAATGCCGTAGGTCTGCCCTTGAGCACACACGCCAGGCTTTTTCCCCGGGTTTTTAAACTTCATGTAACTTTTCAGAAATTGGAGAGCAAAAATTTTGCTTGTCACTGCACATCAATATAAAAAAAAGCTTATTTAACTTATCAAAACGTATTTATTGCCAAACTATGCTTTTTTTTGTTAATTTTGTTCATATTTATCGGGATGACAAATCCATAGAATATATTCTTTTATGTTAAATTATGATCTTCATATTAATCTTAAAATTTTGTGACGTGTCTTTTTTTTCTTTTTTTTTTCCCCCACAGTTTTAATATATTATTCCTCAACGACATTTTTTGTAACTTTACACTTTTTTTTTGTTATTTTATTTTAAAAAAATGAAAAATTAATTTAAAAAAATGCAAAAAACTGTTGGATTATTTATTTTAGAAATTCCCGCCTTTTTGTGTTGGACTGCAAATTGAGTTTCTTTCTCCTTAGGCCTTTTCACCAGTAGGACTGAGAATGTATGTAAGCGTTCTGTGGCAGTACAGAAGGAAAGCCGTGTCTTTTTATGTATAGTTTCTAAAAAGGGACAAAAAAGAGAGAGAGAGAGAGAAAGACCCTTGACTTCCACGTGCCCGTCTGAAAACACAAGCAAAGACATTCCGATCACAGATTTGAGGCTCTGGATTCCAGGTGTGGAGTTTTTCAAGACGAATGGAAACAGGACGGGCACAGACACACATTTAAGATGAATGTAATGATTCTTCCTCTTGCTGTTCACTGCCGTTGCTTTCTTGTTTCTTCTTCTTTGTGTGAATTTATTTAAAAGAAAAAAAAACCTTTTTGTAACGACTATTTGCAGTTTAAAAATCAATAAACCCCAAGTTTTTTTTCAAGAATCAGATGGTGAAGCTGGTTTTATTGGGTCCATAATAGGTGGGAGACTGGGCGGTGGGGAGGGGTGTGTTCCTCCTGAGGTATGGGGGTGGGGAGGTGGAACTTAGCCTGAAGAGAACTGTGGGAGGGAGACCACGGAGGTGTTTCCTTGTGTGTGTGTGTGTGTGTGTGTGTTTTGCAAAAGGGCCTTTGTTTCCTGGTGGATGACTTCAGAGAAGTTGACCCAGGATTTTCGTGGTTTGCTAGTGAGTGGCAAAGGGCCAGCCCTGTCCGTCATGGCTATCTTGAAGGCCTTTCCAGGGGAGCCTAGTGCATGCGATTGCTGGACTTCCTGGGTCAGCCTGGGATCAATCCTGTGGGTGATATTTGGAGTGATTACATCTTGGGCTGGGCTCTGCAAGGTCGGCGGTGCGAAATCACCATTTGCTCCACTGGAGAAAGGCAGGGAGCTCTATTCCTGTGGAGCGTTCGGAACAGTTCTGCCCTCTCCTATAGGGTAGGGATGAGTCAGCACAGCGGGAGGGGGGGGCGGGGGCAGGGGAATGGGGATCGCACATGCACACGGCGGTTTCCAGGCAAGTGTTGTTCACCCAGGAAATGGGTCTGAACCTTCGTCTCACACTGACTGAGGGATGGGATGGTTGAAGTAGTGTATTCTTGGGGGGCATCCACTGGCGAGGTTCTGAGTTGCAGGACTGGGGTGGTTTCAGAGGGCCTTGGGATGTGCTAGGGTGTCTGGGAGGCTGTTAGGGGAAGAGGATAGGAATGCCCCACATAGTCCTCCTAGGCATGTCCTTGACGCTGTGCAGAACAAGTAGAAGCAGGGATGGGTCACGCACCACTGGGTTGGGTCTTTCTGGATGGTGGTGAATCCAAGCTCTCCTGGCCACCTTGGTGGGGGGAGGCAGGGCTGTTGCTGGGTGGCTGTGTGCTGTTGCTGGGAGGTGAGTGGCAGTCAGGCCAGGGCTGTCCTCGAGGCTGGGCTGGACCCTCAGGACTTGAGTTTCCCTGGCTAGTGTTGGGGTGCAGGGGTGTGATGGGAAAGTAGTCACTCACCCATTGCAGGACAGCAACTGTGGGCAGGTAGGGGGTGGGGGTGGGGCACACAAAACCTATGATTTTCTTAAGAGCAAATGGCATTTCATCGAATGGTTCACCTGGAGTGTGCACAAGCATAGGACAGATATCGACTCCTCCCAGGGCCTGGTGATTCCCTGGGCTCAGAGGGGCTGAGGGCACCCACAGAGTGCCAGAATGCTCTGGGGTAAGAGAAGAGAACCAACACAAAGCCTGGAAATCCCTGGGGAGAGGGATCTGGGCTGTCAGAGCACAGGGAGACCCACTACCACCTGCACTCAGACTGGAACCTTCCCCGGTCCCAGGGGCACTACAGGGAGCTCAAAGAGCCTGTGCTGGCCCTTAAGTGGTAGCCACCTGAGGTGGCTAACTTCTCAAATCTTAAAGATACAGGAAATGAGCCCGAAGCTACTTGGGAAAGAGGAGAATTCTCGCAGGCCCCGTATTTTCCCAGGACAATGGAAGAGGAAGTGGCCTGAGCTCTCCTGTGCTCCAGACTGACAGGGCCCAAGGACGTATGGGTGCTGAGCTGGTGGCCATCTCTGTCGAGGACACCTCTATCACCGGGCAGTGCAGGAACCGGGCAGAGGCCGGAGGTTCGGCCTGCATTGAGGGGTGGCAGGGCACAAAGGTCAAGCCTTTCTTTGCCAACTTCCCGGGACACAGGGTCTACTTCCCACCCTGTGGCCTCCTGGACCTTGGGGCATCTCTGGTGTGGGCACCGGCTAGAGGTCTGCCCTAGTTTGGCAGGACTTTTGGTGCTGCCACCCCGGCAGCCCATGTGCAGACTCTTGGCTAAAGATCTTCCCTTGGGACAGTTTGAAGCAAGGCCCGCTTCGGGGCCCTGGGGGAGGACTTTCCTGGTCTGGAAGGGTCTGTGTTGGAGTGTGGCTGGGACCTGCTGTGCTCAGGGCCACTCTGGTGGAGTGGGGAACCTCTAAGGCCAGCAGAGAATTTGGAGCAGACTTAAGATGGGCTCTGCAGCCAATTGGATGGTAAGGCTCTGACCATCAGAAGGGCAGAGAGGCCCTGTGGTAGGAAGTAGATCTGGCGTGGAGGAAGGTAGCTTCGACCCGAGTTCAAAGTCTGTTTCACACCATTCCTTCTTTGGAAGATGGTCCCTGATCAGAACATGTACCGAGGGTAGCCATTGCCCTGGTCTTGCATAGAACGTTTGCAGGGCCATGAGAAGCAGCCAGTGGGATTAGATGCTGCTGCACACACCCCCTTGACCAAGTGTCACAATCTCATGTCCCATGAGGCAGGTCATCCCCCTTGGACTTTCCCCTCTTCTGCCAGCTGTGGGGTAGGTTTGGTTAATGAGCGACAGAGTGCAGGGTGCCTTGGGGCGGCCCGGGGGATTGGCTCTGAGCCTGTCTCCGGCGGCCCGCCCCCCCCCAGGGTCTCCCACCCCTGCAACACAGCCAACCATTTAATCAGGTCTATCCGGACAGACTGGAACACTCCCTGAGATCAGCGAGGGAGGGACCTACTAGTCTCACCAGCCCTGTGCAGGTGACCCTTGTTGAGCCGGGGAGCCCTGAGCCCTTCCTCTGACCCGCTGAGCAGCCCTGCCAACACGTCAAGAGGCCTGGGAAGCAGGGCGAAACCTCTGCTTTCTCATGAGGTTGGGTGCCCTGAGCCACCTCTTGGTGGGCAAAATGTGTGACTTGGGGACCTACAGTACTTTGGGGAGGAGTGCCAAATGGCCGCATCAAAGGGACCGACATGGAACATTGTCTCTGAGGAGCCAGGTCGAGGGCCTCTGGCCGGCCCATAGGAACCAACTGCTGGACAGTGGGTGGGCGTGAGGGCAGTCCCCCCGGCTGAGGTGGCGCCAAAACCCAGGGCACAGGGTTGTGAGAGATGCCCAAACCCTGGCCATTGGCTTGGGGTCCAGTGACATGAAAGATATGCTCTGGTCAAGCCTGAGACACTTTTCCCATCACCTAGAGCCAGTCCAGTAAGCTGTCCCTGAAGTAAGCATCTTTGCTAGCCCACAGTTCCCTGAGGGCATGACCCACCTCACTGTTGTCCCATGGATGCTGTCCCTCTGTCCCTGTAGGGTAGACCACAGCTGAGACCTGGGGCTCTTTGTGGCTGTAAGACCTCACAGAGACACACCGATTCCTCTGTCCCCAGGAGAACAGTTGGTGGGTTAAACACCTGCACACACACACACACAAACACACACACACACACAACCGAGCTCTCAGGAGCTGAATGCTTACCTGGCTTGACATTAGGTCTCCCTTCCCTAGAGGGAGAGGAGAGCCTACTGTCCATGTAGCACAGTGGTTCAGACACTGGGCTGCTTACTGCAAGGTTGGAGGTTCAAATCCACTAGCTGCTCTGCTAGAGGAAGATGAGGCTGTCAGCTTCCATGAAGAGTTATCACCTTGGAAAACCCAGGCAACAGTTCTCGACGCAACTCACTGTCATTGAGTCAGTTCGGGCTCACAGTGGCTGTCCAGGACAGAGTAGACCTGCCCCCGGGGCCTCAGGGGCTGGGAATCCCTGCAGGATCAGGCAGCCTCATCTGTCTGGCTGGTGAGTGTGAGCTGTGTTTAGCCAGCCCAGTGGGTAACCACGGTGCTGCCAGGCACCATGGAAGAGTTCTGCTCTGTCCTGTTGGGCTGTTAAGGGCCAGAGTCAACCAGATGGCTGTGGGGCCAGTGCTCACGGCAAGAAGATGGTTTGGAATCAGAAGGAGCTGAGTTCAAACGCTTGTCCCCTTTTCACTCTGACCTCCTCAGACTAAACGCTGAAACCCTGGAGGCCTGGTTTCAAGTTGGGGTGATGAGAAAGAATCACTCCCTTTACTGTGGGTTCATAGCAGCAGCCCTTAGTCACACAACGAAATACTGTAGGGCCACGTGAAAGAAAAACTCCAAGGGATGCCCACAGTGGCAGAGATGAGTTGCGAAACTATAAAACCAACCGCAGAAGAGCACATAGTTGTGACTCACTGCTGTGCGGGCCACCAACAGGCAGGACGGCTCTGACAGCAGCTGGCTGGCCGAGAGAGATGTCGTTCTTCCAACGGCTTTGAGCGGTGTGCTTCAGTTTTGTGCACTTCACGGTAGGGCAGCCACTGTTCCAAAATAAAGATCTATGGAGCCGCTGTATTCAAGGACACACCGAAAAAATGGAAAATGCAATTCTGTATCCGGTTTGTTATAGGCACTTCGCGGATGGTGGCTTGTTCTTGCGAGAACAGTTGATAATCACGAACTGTTAGCAGTCAATCCTGGCAACGCAGCCACCAATCATTCCTCAGTGGAAGTCTGAGTGTTGTCACGATGAAAGCAAGTGTCAGCAGGGCCGCTAGGCAAAGGTATTGTAGAAAGAAAGCTCTGGCAACCCCCCCAACCCCCAAGGCCCCCCCCCAAAAAAAAAACAGCCAATGAAAATCTTTTGGGTCACAGCGATCAGGTCTTGTGGTTCACAGGGCCACTATTAGTTCACAGAGCGAGGTCACGAGGCAACCTTAATGGTAGCCGACAGCGACAATACTGACAAACCCTTCCCATAACCGGGGGACGCTGCTGTCCCTCCAATTCCTGTTTCCAAAAGGACACAGAGCGAGTGAGTTCCTGGGCCAGGTCAAGTGGGATTTGAATTCCATCAGCATGATTCTCAGGTCTCAGGACTGTATTGCCACTTGGTGCACAGAGATGCTGTTTTTAGAAAAGAAAAGAAAGAGAGAGAGGAAGGAAGGAAGGAAGAAAGAAGAAAGAAAAAGAAATTCACTGCTATCCAGACCAAAGCACATTGTTGCCACTGGCTCAATTCCTGCCCTCAAGCAGAGTAGATTTGCTTCATCGGGTTTCCAGGGACTTTTCAGAAGAGAATGGGCAGCTCTTTCTTCCAAGACTCATCTCCCTGTGTTTCGATCGCCATCCTGGGTCCAGAGATGAGCCCTTAACAGTCGGCATCACTCAGGGACTCCGACCACCCACGTCGGAAATTTTTTCTTTTTCCTCTTGCCAGATGTAAAGTAAATCTTCGGTGGCTGGCCGGGTGGGGTCCCCACACTTCGTATAAGGTAGAGGGGTAGAGGGACAAGTGGAAGTTGAGTTGGGGTGTCTGCGCAGATGGAGAGAGGCTGGCCTGGGCCTTCAGCTTGGCCAGTACCAACAAGCCAGCTCTGTCCTGGGAGTCACTGAGGTGGGCTGCTTGTCTTTCTGCCCGAGACCATAATCCCCCTTGGGAGTGCTCACAGGCCCCAATGGCTGGTGAACAGGGAATTGACCTACCTGCAGTCCCCACCTGCCCCACCCCAGGCTTCCATGACCCTCACATTCCAGATAGAGGGTCTGGGCGCCTCCCGTGGCCATCGCAGCACCCCACCCACCCTCTGTCCTCTTCCACTCTTTTGGGAAGTGATTTCAACTGCAGAGCTCCAGATCCCAACTGAGGGAGGTGACGAGTTCTTTTGGTAGACCTGGCCACCCCGAGGCTCTGCGGGTGGATTTTTCCAGAGCTGACCTTCTGCAGGAAGGCAGCTCGCCTTAGTGCTCTGTCGAGGACCCGAGTTTTGTGGTCAAGTGGCAAGGACTTTAAGAGGAAGAGGAAGCTGCCTGCTCCTGTAAAGATTTACAGACGTGCTGACCTTCCACTCGAAGGCAGTGGATTTTGTTTTTCCCTAAAGCCTCAAAGGTGCGGTGCAAGGCTACTAACTGTGATGCAGGCAATTGGCAGTCACTCAAGGCTCCTTGGGAGAAAAGACATGGTGAACTGCTCGCGTACACATCACAGTCTAGAAAATCCTATGCTGCCATGTTTCCCCAGAAATAAGACAGGGTCTTATATTTATTTTTCCACAAGAAGACACCCTAGTGCTTATTTTTTAAAAGTATGGTCCAACAATCTACATTTATTCAAATATAGTTAAGTCGTCTTCTTCTGGAACATCATCATCACTCTCCAAACCCCGAAATTCCATCCTGAAGCTTTCCCCACTACCTCCTGGGGTTTGTGGGAGGGGGGGTGAGGGGGCCCACAGACTGTGGCTGGTTGGTGCTGGGAGAGAGGGGCCCACGGTGCTGAGTCACATGGCAGGCTTAGCTTTCCTTCTTTGCCCTGGGGACACACAGTTCCTAAAGTGTAGCGTCCTGCTCCTCCCTTCACTGGGTGACTTTCTCCTCAAAGTCTCAGCTGGCAGCATGTACAGGGTGGCCTCGACCTGGTCGGGGAGCCGACCGTGTGGGCGGGGCTGCCAAACCTCTCTGGTCACCTCTGGGAGAGCCACTGTCACCATGGGGCAGATGAGAAGGACTGCCTGTCTCTGTCTCTGCTCCCTGATGGAATGTGTGGGGCATGCAGACACGCTGCATAGCCACGTCCATCACTAGGTCTTATATTTGATGGGTTGGTCTTATTTGAGGGGAAACACAGTCTTTGTTCTGTATGTTCTACTTGCCCCACAGGTCAGATGTCACCCAGAGGCACACAGTCACAGCCCCCCCTCAATGTCATGCCATGACACAGTCCCCGGAAATCCGAGTCCTGCGGTCCTGGCTTGCCTCACCTTCACTCGGGCCCTGTCAAGTCGACCTGGGGTTGTGATCTGACTCATCTCTTGATAAGCCGTGTGACCTGGGCCAAGCCACTTAACTTCTCTGAGGCTTCCTGGGCCTGATCACGGCACACTGAATGTTCGGCCCCTTTGGTTTGTGGGATGAGGTGAGACACTGGCGCGCAGGTGCTTTGGGAACGGAGGGGGTCCTGGACAAAGTTTGGGTTGAGAGTTTTGGGGTTATCTCACAACCCTCGGGGTGGCGGGGAGACTTTTCTGCAGCTTCCCTCCTTGGCTCACCCTCTGGATTTCCTGCCCCAATGAATACACGTGTGGTGAGTGTGTGTGTGTGTGTGTGTGTGTGTGTGTGTGTGTGTTGCAGGTGGCTCTTTGAATTGGATAGGATGAAGAGAACATGAGATGCCACACAGGAGCCTGTCACTTACTCTCCTGGGATCACCCCCACCACCCGACAGAGTCCTCTCAGGGAGGGAAAGTCAGCCTGGGGGCCAGGCACTGTCTCCGTCACACAGCTGCCCAGCACTGAGCTGACACTCGGCGTGCCAGATGGACACGGGCTAACTCACCAGGGCCGGGCTAGTGTCTGCTCCTTCGACGACTGAGATGCCTAGACATCCTCCAAGGCGAGGTCACTTGCACATGGGCTGGAGGAGGAGGTGATTGAGAAAGTGGGCCAGCCCCCTCCGTGCACTGTGGGGCAGAATGTCTTCTCCACCTGCTTCCTCTTTGAGATGTTTCCACCCGATCTGGTCAATCAGCCCCAGCTGAGGTGTGATAGACACATAACTGCTGTCAATTTGAGACTATCCATCTGTGGGCAACTGGACATCCCTTTACAGAAGGGTCAAAGGGAGGAAATGAGCCAGTCAGGGTGCAGTGTAGCAACAATGAAACATAGAACCTTCTCTAGTTCTTCAATGCTTCCTCCTCCCCCCTTTCACTGCACTATCATGATCCCAATTCTATATTACAAATCTGGCTAGACCAGAGCATGTACACTGGTAGAGATAGGAACTAGAAGCAAAGGGAACCCAGGACAGATGACCCCTCAGGACCAGTGGTGAGGGTGGCAATACTGGGAGGGTGGAAAGGGAGAACTGATTACAAGGATCTATATATAACCTCCTTCCTGGGGGATGGACAACAGAAAAGTGGATGAAGGGAGACATCAGACAGTGTAAGACATGACAAAATAATAATAATTTATACATTATCAATGGTTCATTAGGGAGAGGAGGTGGGGAGGGAGGGGAAGAATGAGGAGCTGATACCAAGGGCTCAGGTGGAAAGCAAGTGTTTTGAGAATGTTGAGGGCAACAAATGTACAAATGTGCTTTGCATGCAATGTATGCATGTATGTATGTATGGATCGTGATAAGAGCTGTATGAATCCCCAATAAAATGATTTCAAAAATAAAAAGAGCGAAGGGGTGGAGTCTAACCTGTCAAACAGGTCGCAGCTTGATGACCTCACTTGGAGGTGCTATGGTGATAAATACCTCACTGGATAAATAGTTCTCTCTCTGCATGAATGTCTGCACGGAGACATTCCTGTTGATAAGCCAGATGGAGCTGGAGGAGCCATGTGGAGACTCACGCCAGCGCTGAGACGCTTCCCCCGCCACTGGATCCACAAGACTTTCCCCCACTGGCCTGTGATCTTCCTGCATGTGGCATTATTGCATGCGTTGTGTGAGTCTGAAGAGGACTTTGCAGATTGGTATTGGGCATATGGGATAATATCAGACTATGGACTGGAACTGGAGGGGCCTGGGATGTTTTCTTCATATACAAATACTCTCGAAATAAAGCTCTTTCTTAGACACATATGGATGCCTCTGACTCTGTTTCTGCAGTCAGCCCAGGTAACACACTAGGAGGCTGCGGTGAGCTGGGGGGAGGACTTGTTTGATCTCCCCTCCCCCAGGGAAACAGAAGGACACTGTGACAATGCACTGACCTCCCCTCCCATGGCCTTTCTCTGTGTCCTTCATGTTGTGTCACGCTGAGGGACCTTGGGCTGAGTGACCAGAAGCTCCGGAGAATGTAAGAGCCTTCTAAGAAGGGCCAGGGGGATTAGTCTCTTTTTAGAGCCCCGCCTCGTTGTGGTTCTGAAATGTCTAACCTGGAGTCGTGGTTGCTGGAGCTGGAGTTCCCGCATTCGTGCCTCTATTTTGGAGACAGAGGCCTAGCATTAGGAACTTGCATTCTAACATGCCCCTTTCTGTCCGAGGAAGCCCTTTCTGACTACTAATGTGAGGGAGAGAAGGAGAGCAGCGGCAGGTTCTCAGAGCTCACACTAGCTCCTGATAACCTTTCGCTGCAGAGAGAGGGCAGGGTCGGGGGTTCTGCATTAATAGGCTCGTGATGGTTGTGGCTTCAGGCCCTCCTGTTCCCTGTGTTGCTGAACGAATCACTGCCCAGTCCAGAGTGCCCTGAAGTCATGTGTGTGTGTGTGTGTGTATGTGGGAGGGGGGAGGGGCTGGCGGCAAGCAATGGAGCGAGTCAGACTTGGGGGCTTGGGTGAAAGATGACGTAATGTTGGTGTCAGCATTGCCCCATCTGCGGCTCCCGCAGCTTTGGGTTCGCCTTGCAGCAGTAACGGGACGCCCCAACAATGCGCGCCATCCCCCACGGGGAACTCCCTTCCGCTCATCCTCAAGCGTTCTGTGAAGATCTCTGGCCTGCGCATTGGGGCCCTGGCTCCCCTACCTCGCGTTAAAAACCCCCAGAGAGCAGCGTGTTCCATCTCGGAGTGCGGTGCCCGTGGGCATCACGCTTTCACGCAGCTGTCAAACCGTTCGCAGCCTGGGCTGGGGGCTGGAGGGTACACGTGCCCACATGCTCACCCTGGGCAGATGAAGCAGGATGGGTGCTTCCTCTCGTCAAGCTTCTTGCCCCCTTGCCAGGAAGAGAGGCCTGGTGATCTACTTCTGTCTGCACACTGGGCACTGATGGCCCGAGGGATCTCCGTGTCCCATGGAGACCCGCCACGGGGCTGGTGCAGAACTGGGCAGCACCTGGTTCCTAGTTGCGTGCTCCGTCGCCCTATGGGTCTAAGGCTGGCTCCGTAACTGCTGGCGACACAGCTCTCTTGTTTATGAAAGAAAGGGCTGGGCCGGGTCTTGGTCCTGAGACTTAGAAAGCAGAATGGCCAGAGCCAGTTTTCCTGTGCACCTGTGGAACCACAGGGGACGACAGAACCAGCTGCGGGGAGGCTGAAAACCCCCAACTGGACCTCCGGACAGAAGGGAGTCAGTGATGTCAGGTGACTCACCCGGTCCGCCCGTGAGTCGCACACAGGACTCCAGCAGTGGGCTGTCTCCAGGGCTTTTGAAGTGGGGGCTTTACAAACGTTCATTGTCGATCGAATGAGAATGTTGTATTTTTGCTAGGTTGGATTTTCCCAGCGTGCTATTTTGAACGGCCACATGGAAACACCGGTCTGGTTTTATTTTGGAATGTTTCATTGTGGCTTGGGTGAAAGTTTACAGCGCACGCTCGTTTCCCATTCAACACTGTCGACGCTCTTGGCGGCGTGATGTTGGCCGCCGTCCCCTCCATGTCACCCTTCCCTACCCGCTTCCTTTCCTGGTTCTCCGTTTCCATTAGCCATCCTTCCGGCCCCTTCCTGACTTCTGAACCTTCTCTTGGGCAAAAGCTGCCTTTGGGGTCATGTACCACGGATTGTTCTAAGGAGCTCATCTCTCGGGGGTGTGGTTCACTTTATTTTCTAAACAGTCTTCTCGGCATAGAATTCACATGTGCAGCACACCACCCAATCGGGCAATCATTTTAAGAAGAGCCATGCAATCATGCCCACCAGCCAATTCAGAACATGTTTCTGTACTCAGAGTTGTTAGCGCTCCACTTCCTCCCAGCCCCAGTCTCCCCGGCCCGGCCTCTCGGTCATTATCAATCCAGCGACTGTCCCTGTCGATTGACCCCGGGGCAGTGGACGAGAGGAAGCCCCCTCCTCACCAGAGGGGTCGACACAGTGGTTGGAGCAGTGGGCTCAGTCACAGGCGTGATTGGTGGCGAGCGTGCTGCAGACCAGGGTGGTGCTGTGTTCTGATATGCGTTGGGTTGCTATGGGTCTTGATGACACCTCACAACAAAACAACAACAACACAACAGCAACAGCATCATCTTGGATTCCCCCCCCCCCACCAATAATTTTATTGGGGCTCTTACAGCTCTTATAACATTCAATACATCCTTCGTATCAAGCACATTTGTACACATGTTGCCATCTTCATTTCCAAATATTTTCTACTTGAGCCCTTGGTATAAGCTCCTCTTTCCCCCGTCTTTTTTTTTTTTTTTCTAAATCATTCCACTGGGGGCCCACACAACTCTCAAAGCCCATCAATAGATGAAAAGGCTCTGGTGAGAAAAAGACCCGGAAAGTCTCCTCGATTTCATGAATTCTTCCCGATCACGGAGGGGAGCTGGCGCTGTCCGGTGGGAGGGACATTCGGAAGCCTCTCCCCATCCACCCTTCAGGTCAGGCCTTGCTCCTTCAGATTTTATTTTGTTCCTCTGACTCAAAGAACATTTCAAAGGAACACAACGAGCGTCCTTGGGGAACCGAGAAGCGTTCTTTGGACGTGGTGTGGGTTGAGCAGGTGTGGAGCTCTTCCGAGAAGGGTCAGCGCGATGGAAACCCCGCCTTCAGTGGTACAGACCTGCCTGTGGAGGGATGTGTGTGGATGGAGGAGTGGTGGACAAGCGACGGCTTCACCTTTGCGTATTTTTGTTGGTAAGTGTGTTTGTCATTTTATAGTAACACTCTCTGATCAACACTCTTCCTGTTAAGACTGATACGTTGTGTTTTTGGCTGCCTGTGTTGGCCATGTGTGCAGTGCTCTTCCCAAACACCACAGTGAGAGGGCGTCAGCTCATTCGTCTTCTTTTTATGTCATCCGGCTTTTAGGCCCTTGGGGACCCTGGTTCTTCAGGGTGCCGTAAGGAGCATGGTGCACGGTTAACGAAGAGGTTCGAGCACTGAGAATCACCAGCGTGGTCTCTTTCATTGGCTGTGCGACCTCGGGGGATTCGCTGGATTTGGTTGGATTGAAGTTGCTTCACTTATATGGGGAGAAAGTGGGATTCCATTATCATCAGTGTTCTTTCCAGCCAGCCTCCGCTACATGGTGTTTGTGCTTTTGCCTCTGTTCTTATTTATTTATTTATTTATTTTGGCATCACTGCCTCTGGTGGTCGTGGGCGCTACCCAGCCGCCACTGGATTTGAACTGCCAAGTCTGCGGGCTGCAGCTCCGCACTCAACCACATACGCCACCGGGGCTCAGCCCCTCGCCTCTGTTCTTAAGACTGTACAACTCTCTTTCAGAAGGGGTTCTAGGCCCAAGAAGCCTGAAAATGAACATTAAGTAGCTAGTAACTACAAGACCAAATGAAATATTGTGTCCTGCATAGTCAACCATGAGCTGCCTCAAAAGACTTTTTTTTTTTGGCATCACTGCCCTCTGGTGGTGGGAGTAGGAGGCCCAGCCTTTGCTCCTGTGGAGCGCTGCTGGAATTGAACCTCTATCCCAGTGGGCCGCAGTCCCAAGCACAACCACTACGCCACTGGGGCTCAGCCCTAACAGACTTCTTTTTTTTTTTTTTTTGTGGGCATCACTGCCTCTGGTGGTCCTGGGCGCTACCCAGCCGCTGCTGGATTTGAACCGCCAAGCCTGCAGGCTGCAGTTCCGCACTCAACCACTTACGCCACCGGGGCTCAGCCTCCTAACAGACATCTTTAGAGTTAAAATAAGCAAAGAGAAGTTCCTTTGATGAGCGAAGTGTGCATGATCCAGGTCATGGCTTTTTCAATCACTCCCTAGGCATGTTAAATAGAGACCATGAAAAGGTGAGATTGAATAACTGGTGCATTCAAATGGAAGGGTGGCAAGAAAGGATGAAAGATATCGTGAATGGCCAGAAGAATGAATTAATTAGTCTCAGGGGAAACAACCAACCAACCAGAATGTTCCTTAGCACTGAGGAGGGCCAGACTGGGGTGCTGACGTTGACATGTCACCGAGAAAGACCAGTCACTAGAGAAGGGCACCGTGTTTGGTTGAAGGAGAAGGTTAACAAAAGGAGGGAAAACCTTCTTGAAGGAAGACAAGGTAACACCATGACCACAGCCACGGACTCAAACACACTGATGATCATGGAGACGACACAAGACCGGACGACATAGCTCTCTGTTACATCTTGAGTGACAGATGGTTGAGATCAACACCACACAACAAAGAACAGGTGAACCCAAGAAAACTGTCTGATGGAATCATCACAGGGTGGAATCTGGGTCCTTAAGTCAACATTAAGACACCCTTTGTGTGAGATTGCTTTTCCTGACTGATGTCTATAGATGTGGAAGGCACAGTGATAGCAAATTAAAAAAAACAAAACAAAAAACAACTATTAGAGTGACCAGGTATCCTGCTTTTTAACCATTTGTCCCATGGCGTTTTAAAATTAAATAAATATATTATAATACTATTTTTGCATTCTATGAACTTTTTTTTCAGATTTCTATGAACATTTTTTGGGGGGGCATCACTGTCCTCTGGTGGTCATAGGAACTACCCAGCTTTGCTCCTGGAGAGCAGCTGCTGGATTTGAACCGCCAAGCCAGTGGGCCGCAGTTCCGCACCAAACTACTATGCCACCAGGGCTCAGCCCTTCTATAAACATGTTTGTTGCTTCATATAGACCAAATTTTTAATCAAGGATCCTCCCCTCCCCCTGGTCAATGGTGTCCCGCTTAAAATCTGGTCCCTTTTCCTCCATGTTCCTGGAAGAGGTCTCTTTGTATCTCCACGTGCTACCCAACTAGCACCCACAATAGCAACAAAGCCAGAATTCCCATTTTGGTGACTTAGTGGACACATAGACAGGTCTTGGACTCTGCTGTCACAGAGTTGATTTGGATTCATAACAACCCAGTAAGACAGAATAGGGACTCTTTGGGGGAGCAGAAAGACTCACCCTTCTCTCTTGGAGCAGCTGATGGATTTCAGTTGCTGATCTTGTGGTTAGCAGCGCTAACCCATGTGGTCATCAGGTGGTCAAACAGGTAGAGAGTATAATTTTCACTCATAGAGAGCTGATGTGTTGGTTGGGGGACAATCTGGAACCTGCTGCTGGGGCGTGGATTCCCGCTGATGGTGGCCCAGGTCTGGCAGGCTGGAACTGCACTCCATAGGGTTTTGTTGGTTGATTTTGTGCGTTTATGAAGTGGGTCACTAGACAGCTATTCGAGACACCTGGGTGCCCTTGAACTGCCCTTGAACCGCCAACCTTTCAGTTAGCAGCTGGTCATGTTGACTATCAGACAAGGACTCTCAGGAGGGAAACCACAGACTAGTACAGTTGCTCATTACTCCCTGCCAATGAGTCACGTTGACTCGTCTCCATCCTGTAGGGCTGGGCAGAATGGCCCCGCATGTTTCTGAGCTGGGCTTTATTTTTTTATTTTGGTGGCATCACTGTCCTGGTGGGAGTAGGAAGCCCAGCCTGGCTCCTGGAGAGCTGCTGCTGGATTTGAACCGCCAAGCCTGTGGACCGCAGTCCCGCACCCAACTGCTACGCCCCCGGGCCTCAGCCCGAGCTGGTAACTGTTTATAGGAGTAGAAATCTCCATCTTTCTCCTACAGAGTGGGGCGGTCGTTTGTTGGTTTCAAACTTCTGACCTTGCAGCTAGCAGCCCCACACATGTCTCCTACGCCACTGGGATCTCAAAATCATCAATTCATCAAACGACACTTTGTAGTAGTTGGCACGTTGCCTGTGGCCCCATACAGGGCTCACTTGACAGTTTGCTCACGAGAGAATGGTCCACCTTGTGATGCCTTGCTGACAGATCGTGCGTTCTGTCCGAGGGAGGGAGGGAGAGAACGCCCGGGGACAATGTCCCGGGAGTGTCACTTGCAGTTCCCACTGACCTGGTTCTGGGGGGACCAGAGGGGCCTGCCTACTACCCTGCCATAGGAGCGGCACAGGCTCCAGACATGCCAGGGAACAGCACCCCTTGGAATTGTGTAACCCAGCCTCCTGCGTCATGGAGGACTCACACGGGCTGTAGAGACCTTGAGATGGGAAAAGAGATAAAAAAAGCCTCCAGGTCCCTGCCCATAGGTTGACCCTGTCCTCAGATCGAATGCATATAGTCTCTTTATAGTGTATTTCTTTAAAAATGCGAGGTGAGAGGTTTGATAAACATTTTCTTTTGTGGTGGCTGTTATTTGAAGCATAACAACCCAGCTTTCTGCCATGATTTGGCTCACAACCACATGCTGCTGACAGCCTCCTTTTGATGTTGACCGTGGAATCTACGACCCAGAGCCAAGTAGTGGCTGCCCCTTGGAGAGGGGCCTGTGTTGGCTTGCCCCAATCTCTACCATTTCCTACCAGTCCTCACTGAGGCTGAATGCCAACCTCATCCCCCTGCCCCCTGAATCTTTCCCCTCACCTCCAGGGAGAGGAATATTTTTCCATATTCCCATCTTTATCAAGAAGGAGAGTAATACCGGGAACACTAATGGAAGTAGCAATGCCATGAAGGGAGGGGGAAGAAGGTGTGGGGAGAAGGGGAAAACCGATTGCAGTACAACTCAGCCCCCCCACCTCCCACCCAGAGGGGTGAACAACAGAAACACAAGTGAAGGGAGACATCAGTCAGTGTAGGACATGAAAAAAAATGAGACATGATCAAGGGTTCATGAGGGAGGGCTTGTGGGGAAGGGAGCGGAAAAATGGTGATACCAAGGGGCTCAAGTAGAAAGCAAATGTTTTGAAATTGATGATGGCAACCAGTGTACAAATATGCTTGACACAATGGATGGCGGTATGGATTGAGATCAGAGCCGTACGAGCCCCCAATAGAATGCTTTAACAAATACATTAATTTGGGCTGAGCCCTGGTGGCGTAGTGGTTGTGAGCGGGACGGCGGCCCACAAGGTTGGTGGTTCAAATCCAGCAGCAGCTCTTCAGGAGCAAGGCTGAGCTTCCTACTCCCACCAGGGCAGTGATGACTACCCCCCCCCCCCAAATAAATTAATTAATTTTAAAAAGGAAAGAAAAGAAAATGATGATGGCAACCTCTGGACACATGTGCTGATGTCTGTCAGTTGATGTATGGATTGTGATAAGAGCTGTCAGAGCCCCCAATGAAATGATTTATTTAAACACAATGATAAGAAAACTCAATCAGCTGAATTGAAGATGCCTAACTGTTTACCTATTGGGCCGGCTGAGTCTGTAGGAAACAAGAGAGCCATTGGCTAAAAAGCAGCACAGCCCCCCCCCCAAATTCCAAACAAACCAACAACCCAGTAGTCCCCCGCACCAACACACACCCTTAGTTTGTTTAAAGATTCATAGGTTGACCAACAACCCTCTTACCCCCACCTCACAAGAGAGGAAACAGACACAAAGAGGTTGTCTGAGGTGTCCAAGGTCACACAGCCAAGATCTGGAGGGTGGAGATGGGATTTGAATGCAGACTCACAGGGGCGTCTGTTCGGCCCTGGCTCGGAAGCATGGAGGCAGTTGGGGGATCGGGGGTGGGGTGGGGGTGGGGGGTGGGCGGGGGCAGGGAGCTGTGGAGCTGTGTGTGCTAAGAGGGGTTGAGATACGTCCCTAGAACACAAGCTCGGCCACCCTCACTGTTGCTGCTGCTGCGGCCCAGGAACGTTCTGCTCCATGTACCAGCCTGACGGAGAGTCTCGGGGACCAGGCTGGGTTTGCTGAATGCGTTCCTCTGCGGACCACAGCCTGCTGGGCTTTAGGTCCGGCCCCTGGTCAGAACTGGGCTGGGCCACAGGACAGCCGGGTCAGCCTGGACTTTGCCACACCTCTCCATGTCAGGTTGGGCCACCCACAGTCTGGCCCCAGCTCTAGCAGGTGATAAGACTTGAATTTGAACGTGCAGGTGACCCAGCCCGCCGGCTGGAGGAAGCAGCCATCAGATTCTGTGGTGGGCTGTCTGGGCGTCTGTGCTCACAGGGCGGGCTGGCGGCCCCTGGACAGTGCCTGTGTGCACTCATCCCCACTCGAGCGTGGGAAACAGGGAAACTCAAGTGAGGGGGGGGGGCTTGATGGCAGCCCTTCTTGGCTGCTCTGGCTTGGGGGCCACTTGCCTTCCATTGAACTGGCTGCCATTGAGCCGACCATGTCTCATCGACTCATTGCTAACCTAGAGGACAGGGCGTGGGCTATCAAGATTGCAGCCGTCAGTTTTTAAAAATCCTTTTATTGGGGGATCCCACAACTCTTGTCACGACCAAAACATACATCAATTGTTTGCTGACCACATTTACACACTTGCCGCCATCATCATTCTTTTTTGGGGGGAGGGCATCACTGCCCTCTGGTGGGAGTGGGAGGCCCAGCCTTGCTCCTGGAGAGCTGCTGCTGGATTTGAACCGCCAACCCTGTGGGCTGCAGTCCCGCACACAACGACTATGTGCCACCAGGGCTCAGCTCACCATCATCATTCTTGAAACATCCTCCCTCTACTTAAGCCCCTGCTCCCCATATTTCCCTTCCCCCCATCTTCCCCATGAACTCCGAATAATTTACAAGTTATCATTATTTTGTCATATCGTCCACTGTCTGATGTGTCCCTACCTACTTCCCTGCTGTCCATACCCCAGGGAGGAGGTTATATGTAGATCCTTATAATTGGTTCTACTTTTCTTCTCTACCTTCCCTCTACCCTCCCTGTGTCACCACTTTCTCCACTGGTCCTGAAGGGATCATCTGTCCTGAATTCCCCATGTTTCCAGCTCCAGTGTGCATCCCCTGGTCTAGCTGGATCTGTCAGGTAGAATGGGGATCATGATAGTGGATGGGAGGACGCATTTGAGAACTAGAGGAAAGTTACATATTTCATTGTTGCCACACTGTACCTTGACTGGCTCATCTCCTCCCTGCGACCCCTGTGTAAGGGGATGTTGCTTCACCTATACATGGGTTTTGGGGTTCCAATCCGTACTCCCCTCATTTATAGTGATAAAATGTTTAGTTCTTTGACGCCTGATACCTGATCCCTTCGACACCTTGTGGATACACAGGCTGGCGTGCTTCCTCCATGTGGGCTTTGTTGCTGCTGAGATTGCAGCTGTGTGACAGGAATAGAAAGTCCCAATTTTCCCCCATCCTGTGGCTGATGGTGACAAACCGCTGACCTTGTGCTTGGCAGCCTGGCATGTATTCCTTACGTATCAGGGCTCCCACGTGCCTTTGCTTGCTTAGAAACAAACCTACCTGAGATAAGGGTTGGAACACAGGCTGTTTCGTTGGGAGGTGACCCCCCCCCCCCCCGACACCGATGGGAGAACAGGAAGGTGGGTTATAGAAGTGGTGGGGGGTGGGGGTGGGGGTGGAGAGCATAAAGGGCTCGTACCCAGTGAGGAATCAACTCAGAGACAACATTCTTGCCTTCTGCCCAGGACCGGCCGGCGTCCTATTCCTGGCCAATCTGCGCACTTCATGTGTGGCTCCCCCTGGTCTATCAGTATGCTAGGATGCCGACCAGGTTCGGTGGAGTCCCAGACTGAGCTCGAGCGAAAGACCTGAGGACTTACTTCCATCCAGGGAAAATTTAAGGTTCACAATGGTTCCCTTCAACGGACATGGTGCTGTCACCGGACAGACAGACAATATTCCCTTCTGCTGTGGCTGGAAGGGCTGAGTCATGGGCAATTAACAACAATGTCTAGGTAGGTGTCACCATGAATAGTGCAGACAGGGAGCCAGTGAAGAACACGTGCCTTCCTAGAGCCCAGGGCCACGAGGTCCACCGACGCTCTTACTCATGGGCGGAGGCTTGCTAGCCACTTTGGGTCAGCTGGGAGGGGAGCATAGGGGCTCCAGGGGCCAGGGAGCCCTGAGGGCAAGAGTGGAGGCATAGATGTTCACTGCCATGGCGATGGCGGGGGACGTGAGTGGGACACCTGAACCTCATGCTTTCAGCCCAGCGGTACTTACAGAAAGACTAGCTGCCTTGCATCAATCTCACAAGCTGCCATTCAACTAACACCCACTGCTCCTGGGTCGATTCCCACGCAGAACAACCCTACAGGGCGGGCTGGAAAGGCCCTGTGGGATTTCCAAGGCTGTAGTCTTCATGGAAACAGAGGGCCACATCTTCCTTCTGTAGAGGGTAGTGGCTTAAAATAACCATGGATTTAGGCCACAGTTCAGTGGCAATCTAGGCTGGGCATAGCTAGGTGGTTCTTCTGGTCGAAGCCGGGTCCAGCTGGTCAGAGGTGGCCTCCTCTGAGATCACCTGCTCCCTGCTCCCCAGGGACTCCCCTCCTCCAGCAGGTGCGCGGGGACAAGCCTGGCCAGAGGAGAGTCCACTGTCAAGGGATCAGGAGCTTTAGGCTCCAAACTCTCCTACCACGTTCTCTGAGCCAAAGAACAGGCCAGCTACCTCTCCGGGGAGGAGCTACAAAGTGACCCTTAATAATGGCTGAGTCCCGGTGGCATAGTGGTTGAGTGCGGGACTGCAGCAGCTCTCCAGGAGCAAGGCTGGGCCTCCCACTCCCACCAGAGGGCCTTGATGCCCCCCAAAGTTGCCCTTAATAAGTGTGGCTATTCTTCCAAATAACAATCATGTGTCCGACGCCTTCCGACATCACATGATCTGGTGGTTGGTCAAATGCGCTGCTCAGTTCTACCAGCTTAGACCTAGGCACTGCCATCGAGTTGGTGTCAATTCCTGGTGCCACTGGAGGACAGGGTCCTATGGCACTGGCACTAGGAATGTCTGAGAGGAGCTCTTCACAGGTGTACAAAGTCCTGTCTTCCTCCCTGGGAGTGGCGAGTGGTTTTGAACTGCTGGTCTAACAGTTGGCAACCCACCGTGTGGCACTGCGCCACCAGCGCTCCTGATTTAGACTTCTCCCTGCCATTGAGTTGATCTGGTTCTTAGCAACCCTGGAGGACAGGGCGGAACTGCCTCATGGGTTTCTGCGGCAGGCGCTGTCTTTGGGGAAGAAAATCTTATCTTTCTCCCGTGGAGCCGTTTGTGGTTCACAGCTTCAGGGTGGAAGCACCATGTGACTGGGGCTCCTTCTGTTCAGACTAAGTGGAAGTCAAATGCCGCCTGGCTTTCTTTCTTCCTTTATTTTTTTTAATACTTTTATTTTTTTTGGCATCACTGCCCTCTTGTGGTCGTGGGAGCTACCCAGCCTTGCTCCTGGGGAGCCGCTGCTGGATGTGAACCACCAAACCTGTGGGCTGCAGTCCCACACTCAACCACTATGCCACTGGGGCTTAGCCTTAAATACTTTTATTAGGGCTCTTACATCTCTTAGCACAATCCATACATTCATCGAGTGTGTCAAGCACCTTTGCACACAGGCCACCATCATCATTTTCAAAGCCTTCTCTTCCCACTTGAGCCTCAGATAGCAGCAGCATCTTTTGCCCCCCTCCCTCCCCCTACCATTCATCCTCTCTCATGAACCCTTGTAAGTTATAGATCATTATTTCCCTGTCTTGCGTCATCTTCCGTCTTGCCTGACCCACTTTCCTCTTATTCATCTCCCTGGGAGGGGGTTCTAGATTGATTCTTATGATCTATTCCCCCTCTCTCCCACCACCCTCTCCTACTCCTACTGGAATCTCTACTCTCCTGAGGGATTTATCTATTGGGGATTCCCTGTCTTGCTGGCTCTTATCTGTAGCATGTTCTGGTCTCATCTGATTTGTAAGGGAGAACTGAGGTCATGATAGTGGGGGGAAGGAAGCACCACCGAACTGGAGGAAAGTTGTGTGTTTCATGGGTGCTCTACTGCACTCTGACTGGCTCATTTAAAGCTGTCTGGCTTACATGTGAAAAGTCCCTGTCCTGCAAGGACTCTGTCACCAAGGCTTTCTGAGGGATAGCCCCACCCCCGAAGTCTCTGCTTAGAGAGGGTGCAATGTCTCACGGGCGAGGTGAGCAGAGAGATCTGGTGGCTTTGGAGAAAGGATATACCATGCACACTTGTCCGCCTTTTTGGACCGTGTCAGAATCGCTCCCTCCTGCTTGGGGCAATTCCTACCTCTGTGGCCCGGAGAGCGGACTGCATTCCACCTGCCCAGACACTTTAGAAGACGAAAACGCCATTGCACGCTCTCTTCCTTCCCCAGCCTCCCTGTGCAGCCAGAGCACGTGACCTGGGTTTTGCCCGTGAGATCTAAGTGCCCCTAACCCTGGAATCAGGAACCAGCGCTACAAAGAAGAGTTCTCCCTGGGAGTGGTCTGAGCTCCCGAGATGGTGGTGACTGCTAGGTGGCTGTTAGGGGCACAAGCTCCACTGCCCACTGGCCGCCATGGCAGGCACGGTCTTGCTAGCTGAGCCCTGCAAGGTTTTAGGAGAATTGCTCCTGGCTGTGGGTTCCACACTCATGCCTAGGGATGGAGTCAAGGACCCACATCTTTCTGGCCATCTTTTTCAAGGCACCAATCTCAATTCATCTTTCTCCGGAGAGGCTCTGGTGGCTCCAAAAGCACTCCCGGCCAGAGTGAAAAGTCTGGGACACCCAGAGGGCTCATTCGACCCTGCCCTGCAGGACTGCTGTGAGTCAGCCTCAAGTGGAGGGTAGTGAGTTCGAGATCTGAGTCTTCTCTGTTGAAATCAGCCACAGTTTAGTTCTGTTGTTTGCCCTTAAGGACCCTGTGTTAGTCCGGGTGGACTAGAGAAACAAATTCATAGACACACAAATGGATATAAGGGAAAGGTTTTTATGCAAGAAGAATGGAACATTGAGAAAGCATCCCAACCCAGTCTGGTCCAGTTCAAAGTCATAAGTCCGCTATGAGCCCATATATCTGATACCAGTCTATAAAGTCTCCTTTCGACTCACAAAGTCACAGGCCAGTGGGTGCCGAGTCCCGCCTCTGGCAGGGGTCCCCTCATGGCTCCTCATTTCCAGGACTCAGGGTGCATCAGCAGTATCCATTGGTACTAGAAACATCTCAGCACTGGCCAGGGTCTCTCTGTGGTTTTTCCGATTTCAGAGGTCTGGTTCCATCAGGGTAAGGCCGTGTGGCTTCTCCCCTGGCTCTTCCAGTTCCTCGGACGCTGCCATCTTGTCTTGTCAGTCAAGCGTCTCCCAACCCCTAGGGAGATGGTTTCTCATCTCCGCAAGGGAAATATCACGAGACTTCCCAGAATTCTCAGAGAAAGCCATGCCCACAGAGGTTTCATTGGCTATCTCCAGATTGACAGGCTAGACTCCACCCCTAGACTTCCAATCGTGAAATTGACATCAATTATATCACCAGCCGCAGACCCTCACTCGTCTGGGGAAGTGCGTAGAAAGAAGTAGGCAGGCGGCAGAAAGGAGCAGCTGGCGAACAGTGGAGAAGAACCAGGTCACTAACAGGCTGTTCAAGATTCTTTTTGGATTTCCTTTCCCAATCTAGCCATTCCCAAACGAAATGCCTTGCCCCTTGACGAAGCCCATGGCAGCAGCTGAGGGGTGAGTGTTGGTGGAGGGGTGCCTTTTGTGGAGAAAGGCCACATCCTGTGCTTCTATTTTGGAGCCCAGAGAGGGAGGCTCGCAGTGTGGAATCCCCACCCCCCTCCAGGGGTGGGGAAGGGCGTCCCCCACGGGAGGCGCTCAGAACCCACGTCCATCACAGAGTAAGAGGACCCAGTATGGCATGGGTGACTCTTGTTTCCTGAAGACCATCTTGGGATGGGATGGGGACATGTCGTAGCAGTGAAGGCCGGGGCCATCCCATTTGTGTTGAGGTGCCCCCCGCCTTCATTGTGAAAGCCCTGTCCTGACATTTCTCACCCCATCCGCAATTTGCTTTTCCTTCATACAAGATCGACCTCGAGAAGCATGGGACACTGCTACAGTGTGTGGGCTTGTTGGTGCTGTTAGAGGCCGTTGGGTTGCTACTGACTGGCAGTGAACCTCTCTACCAGAGGACAGGTGCCCCAAGGACCTTTCCAGGCTGTCCTCTATATGGGAACACAAGGCCAGAGCTTTCTGTTGTGGAGTCGCCGGACAGGTTGACAGCGGTAGACTTACTTAGCCGCCGAGCTTCATCGATGCTCCACCAGGGTCCCTTCCCCTTGATTGATCAAACCTTAAAGAAGCCTTCCTTGGAGCAGAAGGAAGTTGGATACATGTAGGTCTGGGCAGTAGGTATTTATTCATCTCCGAGGTCTAGCACAGAAGAGAAACCCAAAGAACCAAGGGGAAGAGCTTCAAAAAAGATGCTTGCGTGGCCCTGCTCTTTGGAGTGATGGCAGAGTGAGGGTGTCCAACTGCGACGGGCTCTGTGAGCCATCTGGGGTGACCTCTTCACCTTCAGGTCATCCCCCCACAATCCCACAGCTCTAGTCTTCAGGGGGATGTGCCACTCTCTTGTCAGTGCCTACCCTTTCTCTCCTTCACCTTCTGATTCTCCTGGACCAACTGTGTTGGGGAGCCCCCACCCTCACTCCACCGCATTTGTGAATTGTCCCCTGGTTCAGATTGAAAGGGCTAGAGTGGTCAAGGAGGAGAGAGACCGCATGACCAACAAACATTCAGAGGAAAGAGAGAGCCTGAGACTTGGGTGCAAGACGTTCCTGCTGGCCCCCATCCTGGGGACTTGCCCAAAGATGGGAATACCTTCCATGTGCATGCAGTGTTTGTACCAGATGTTCCTCCTTCTGAGCCAGGAAGCAGTCCTGCAGTCTCTCCACCTGTACCTGCTCACGTGAATGGGGCACGTGGTGTTCAAATACTCACGGGTCAGGTTTGCCCCATGTGGGAAGCCTCGCCTGTTGACTCTCCATGGTGTGGGGCCAAAGGGAACGCCTTCCTGGCCCTTGGCATCATTGACTAACTCTCTGTAAGAGCCAACCTGCCCACGGTTGTTGTGAACATTTGTGGAGGAGCTGTGCACCTTAAAAAGTCTCCTTTGTTTTTCTCCTCATAACTCTCATGCGGGCTTCAATGGATGTGTCCATCCCGAGTTCACAAGTGAAGAGAGATGGAGGTCCTGGAGACCAAGGGGTCTACCCAAGTTTATAGAGGTCAGAAGGGATAGAAACTCTGCCTAAAACTTAACCCTTTTGCTATAGGTCCAAATGTTCTTTCCACACAGCTTCATTTGGAATTTGAAATTTGATCATATAGCTTCTTAACCAGAAGTACCGCACAAGAGAGATTTGGGAGTTGTCTTCCTTCAAATGTCCGATGATTTTGGAATCTTCTGGCCATCTTTTGCAAGGCACCAATCTCAATTCATCTTGCCTAGACATTCAATAAGTGGGGTGCACCCATCCTTCCTGCCCCATGGCCCTCTCCCTTCCTTTTGGCTCCCAACACCTTAGGCGGGGTGGTTGGTGCACAGTGGGAGATTAGGGAATGTGGGACACCACAGTGGGAGAGTCTCATCTTCCCCCTGTGTCAGTTTTACTGGAAGATTTCTTTCAATCGTCATAAAATATGCATGCTGCAATCTTCTTTCAAATTAACACAAAAAAACTTTTGCTTGCAGCATCTGCTTCCAGCCACAGTCCTAACCCTTCTAGAGCTGGTTTAGCCTTCTCAGCAGGCTGAGGGGTGGGGACTGACAGTGGGGAGAGGCAGTTACTGGCTGAAATATAACCCTCATTATCTGTAAGGCTCATTGGTATCTACCATATGCCCCCAGACAATGACCTGAGCTGTTGCCTTTCTTGTTCTTTGTTGGAAGTTCCTTCATCTTTATATCTTGTATCTGTTAGCTTACACCAGCGGTGAAGAACCTTCTGGCTGCCAAGGGCCAGTTGGATATTTATAACATCATCTGCAGGCCATAGAAATGATCCACTTAAAATTAGCATATATATGCATACATATATAATATCATCCCATAGTGTGATCACATCAAACAATTGTACAATTGCTACCACAATCAGTCTCTAAACATTATTTTTCTACATGAATTCCTTGGTCTCATCTCCCCTTCAGCCCTTCCTCACCAACAAAACTCCTCCCCCAGAAACCCTTATTCTACTTGCTCTCTCTATAGTTCATCAAGCATGGGTTTCACATATTGAAAAATGGAATATCATATATCACAACTTCAAGAGGATGACCTTCAATGACATGATACCTCTGGGCTATGAGGGGCTACCTCCCAAAACCCGGAATTTTAATTTTAAAATTTAATTTAAAAATTTAAAAGCATTGGTCTGAGCCCCGGTGGCATAGTGGTTGTGCATGGGACTGTGGCCCACTGGGTTGGAGGTTCAATTCCAGCTCACAGGAGCAAAGGCTGGGCCTCCTACTCCCACCACCAGAGGCAGTGATGCCTTAAAATTAAAAAAAAATTTTTAAAAGCATGTATTTACTTTTTTTTTTCACAAAGCAACCTATCACCTTTAAAGTACTCTCCATTATACTCAATACATTTATCAAGTCTTTATTTTTATTTATTTATTTATTTGTTTTTTAGGCATCACTGCCCTCAGGTGGTTGGAGTAGGCGGCCCAGCCTTTGCTCTGTGGAGCTGGAATCAAACCTCCACCCCAGTGGGCCACAGCATTTATCAATTCTGTAATTCCATTCTTGGAAGAATTTTTTGAAACTCATCTGTTTGTGTGGCTGACAACACCTCCCTCATTTTTTTGTTGTTCACCTCTTTGATATAGTCAAATCGCTGTCCTTTCATGTCCCTCTTTATTCAAGGAAGCAAAAAGAAGTCACACGGAGTGGGGTCAGGTGAATAAGGTGCTCGGGGGAAGAGAAGTATGCTGTCTTTTGCCCCAAACCGGCTCACTGAGATGACGGCGTGGGCAGGTGCATTGTCATGGTGGCAAAACCAATCCCCATCTACCACAAAACAAGTCTCTTTTTGGTGCTCGCTGTTATGCAACCTTTTTAGAACCTTTAAATAGAAAGCTTGATGAACAGTCTGACCTGGTGGAACCAAGTCAAATGCACTATCCCCCTTACATCAAAAAGAAAAGCAAAAACAAATGAGCTTCACCTTGATCTGTGATTTCATCTGACTAGCTTTTCTTGGGCAAGGTGATGATGGTATCCTTCCCTGGCTTGATTGATGTTTACTTTTGAGATAGTCTGAATAGCACCATGTCTTGTCACCAGTAATGACATTGGGGAAAAAATCTGGATCCATTCAGAGCCATTCTCTTAAAGCACAACATGTTTCCAGTTGAAGCTCTTCTTCCTGGCCATTCAGAACCCGAAGTACCAATCTTTTTTTTAATTTTAAAAATTTTTTTGAAGTACCAATCTTGTAGTGATCCTTCTCACTCTCAAATCTTTCATTAAAATCCCTGAACCCAGCTCCAAGATCATCCGCAAACTTACCCACCTCTTCAGTGGTCTGTCGACGGCCTTCAAGCACACACATTTTGTCAACATTTTCATCTATTCAAGAGGTTCAAGGACATCCAGAATGAGGTTTGTCACGATCAACATTTCTTTTTTGAAACGAGAAAACCACTTGTACACTTGCTGTCTTTGTAGGCTGGGTTCAACATCACAAGTCTCTGCTGAGTTTTTCCTGAGCAGGAAACAAAATTTCATAGCCACACTCTGTTCTCTTAAATCAGCCACCACACAAATGAGGTTCTAGTGAAACTGCTTTGACTAAAAATTCACTGTGACCAGAAAGACCCTTCCCAGGCAACGCCACTGGGTGCGCTAACTCAGAGTGAGTTGCTTGATGCTCACCGAGTGGGGAAAATTCATGCTATAAAAGCCCAGCATAGCTTTTTCCCTTTGTTTGTTTTGGGGGTATCCCTTTGTACATTGTAATATGGACAAGCAAAAACCAAACACGCCTCATAGGGGGATGGACTGACAAGGTTTTCACTGTCCAAGTCAGATTCACTCCTTTGATCTTCTAGACTTATCTCTCTAAAGCTCACTGTCGAGTAACCACTTTCCTCCCATCCTCGGTTGCAGATAGGGGGACTTCTCCAGATACTGTTATATTTGGTCAACCATTTAAATTAAATCACCTCTAGTCAGATGGCTGGAACTGCTTCTCTTTGGCGAGGTGTGTGATGTTAGCTGGTATTGATGATTTCCCGGGCCTTACGTGGCCTACCAGTGGAACGATCCTCACCCCTGGCTGACACCTTCTATGAAGGCAGGTAGCCTGTGTCATGTGCCAGGGGTCTGGTGAGGCAAGTGAGGGACTTGGGTACTAAGTAGGTACTCAGTCTCAGGTGCCACCCCTGCACTTGCATGCCATCCTGGGGAGAGGGCCTTTTTGAAAGTTGTGCCTGAGGCACCTTACTGGTCTCACCCAAGTTCTGGCGAAATAGCTTAGACACATTTCTCACAACAGGCCATTGACCTGTGGGGGAAACCTGAAACAGGCCATAGGTAGGAAATTTGCCTAAGGTCCTGCAGCTGGTAAGGCAGGTCTGGTTTTGACTCCTGGCTCTGTCTCTGGTAGAATGGCATGGGGGCGACAAGTGGCCTCCTCCAGCTTCAGTAGAGAGCGGGAGAATCCAACCCCACGCCAGCCTAAGGCAAATTGCATCAAGGCAGAGGTCAGTCATGCTGTTTCCCTCCGGCCTGTATCCTATTCCAACACCAACCATCCCTCCCTCCACATTCCTTTTCTGCTAGCGCCAATCATCTGTGCAGTGGCCACAAAGAACTCACAGACAATACTCACGAGCATAGGAGACTTATTAAGGAGGCTAACCGGGCATTTCAATTCAGTGTCTGGAGGTATTAGCATAGTCCTTTAGTCTGAAGAACTTCTTCTCCGCCAAACTGGTAGGCATGCCTCTCTGGTCCCCAGCCTTCCAGTGGTCCCTTGGTCTCTGTACAGCTCCAACAAGTGTTACACATCTCCCAGAGTGTACTTCACTCTGCAAGCCAGCCTCCTACCTGCAGTTTCAACCTGCAGAGCGCTGGAGCCCCAGAGCCGATTCCTACGTCTCCTGGATCATTTGGAGTTGTTAGAAGTAAAGTACATCGATGAAGTAAGATATGGAAATAATAATCTACAACTTATCAAGGGTGTGTGAGGGAAGGTGGGAGGGGGATGGAGGGGAAGAAATGAGAAGCTGGTATCAGGGGCTCCAGTTTTACTTGCTTTGTGGGCTGGAAAGTGCATTGCTCTGTCTCCTGGTCTTCGTGTGACTCTTCTGCTTGGTCGCATGGTCTCGGTGCGGTGGCCTCTGGAGCTTCCACCACCTCATGGAGGGATCTCACTTAAACTCTCCTAGAGACTCTTCTTTCTTAGTGGTCCTGGGATTTTTCTTCCTGCTTCTGAGGTGGCTTACTTTTATACCCAGTAAATGGCGAAAATGACCAATCCCTGAGTTACAGGTCCCCATACTTGCCCACCCAGGCACTGGGTGGGTGTTACAAAGACGACGGCTAGAAGAGCCATTTCACTTGACTGCCGTGTCTGATTCTCTACACTTTCTCAGGGGTCGATGCCAGTGGTGTCTGGGCAAGCTTCACCACCAGTGCTGGGAGGGGCTCGGAGTGGAAAGCCGAGCTGTAGATTGCTGGGATGAAAAATGCTATCATCGTGGCCCGTTTCAAGCTCCTGACAGTCCCTCACCGACCACAGACCCGAGAGGAGATGCTCACCAGCACACAGGTCTAGGGTTCCTGCCACGGACCAGTCGCCCCGAGTAGCCTCAGCATAAGTCGGAAGTGATGTTTGGGATATTCGTTACATTTGCTTTTACTATCACTTATGTAATTAATCACAAGGCAATGCACTTTATTTTCTTTATTTTAAAATACTTCTCTAGGGGCCCTTACATCTTTTATCACAATCCATCCATTCCGCCAAGGTGTCAAGCACATTTTGCACATATGCCGCCATCATCATTTTCAAAGCATTCTCTTACCACTCGTGGCAGTGATGTGCTTATGTTAATTTTATGATTGAAATGCAGCGGTGGAGTCTAGCCTGTTAATCTGGAGATAGCGATTAAGTAGCCAATGAGGCCTCTATGTGGGCATGACTTTCTCCTGAGACTTCTGGGAAATCTTGTGATGTTTCCCTCATGGAGATGAGAAACTATCTCTCCAGTTGTTGGGAGTTAGTCTCAGAGGTGATGAGTCACGGAAAAGACAAGCTGGCAGCGTCCAAGAAGCTGGAGGAGGAGCTGGCAGAGAAATCACATGGCTTTGCCCTGATGGAGCCAGACCTCTGAAGCTGGGGCGGCCACATGGAGACCTCTGCCAGCGATGAGTTGCTTCTGCTGTTGATGGACAATGAGCCCTGGAGGCGAGGAGCCATGTGGAGACCCCTGCCAGCACCGGGATTCTGTCCCCACTGACCTGTGACTTCGTGAGTTGGAAGGAGACTTTATAGACTGATTTCGTGCATATGGGTTAATATCGGACTTATGACTTTGAACTGGACTGGGCTCAATGTCCTGTTCCTCTTGTATATAAACCTCTTCCTTATATCTATATGCATGTCTATGAAATTTGTTCCTCTAGTCTACCTGGACTAACACACCACTGGAGCCCCTGATACCAGCTTCTCATCTCTTTCCCCTCCCACCCCCTCCCACTCTCCCTCACACACCCTTGATAAGCTATAGATTATTATTTCCATATCTTACTTCATTGATGTGCTTTACTTTTAACAACTCCAAACGATCCAGGAGACGTAGCACTCGGCTCTGGGGTTCCAGCGCTCTGCAGGTCAGCACGACATGATCTTGTTTCGTCTGACAATGACACAGTGAAGCGATGGACCACAGACTCCTGTTGCTCCCGAGTGACAGTTGAGAACACGGACAGAGATCAGAGGAGCACAGTGGGGGCCTGAGTCCAGTGGACTGGGGGCGAATCTTCTGCTTTCCACTGCACCTGCTCTTCTTTGTCTGTTTCTTTTTGTTTGTTTGTTTTTTGGGCATCACTGCCCTCTGGTGGGAGTGGGAGGCCCAGCCTTGCTCCTGGAGAGCTGCTGCTGGATTTGAACTGCCAAGGCAATGGGCCGCAGTCCCGCACTCAACCACTACGCCACCGGGGCTCAGCCTCTTTGTCTGTTTCATGGCGCTCAGCAGGCATCATGGTTTTGAACACACAGGCTTTGCTGGGGCTTTGGTGGCTCAGTGCGAGAATTCTGGCCTCCCATGCCGGTGATCTGGGTTTGATTTCCGGTCGGTGCACCTGCGGCCATTGCCACTCGCTGTCCGTCAGTGGAGACTTGCGTGTTGCTCTGAGGCTTAAGAGGCCTGTGGAGCTGCCCCACCCAGATGGGCGAGGAAGAAAGGCCTGCCTCTGTACTACCACAAATCAGCCAACGAAAACCCTGAAGATCCTAACAGCTTGATGCCCAACCCAGCATGAGCCTGGTGCAGGACTGCCCAATGCTTCTGTTCTGTTGGGGGCAGGGCTGCCAGGGGTTAGGCGGAAGCGGTCCAGGGGCAAGGTAACAGCCACATTTTGTGCTGAGCCCATTCTTGTACGCCCCTTATTTCTCGTCTCATTGTACACCTATAAGCCTGGTTGGGGTCCCCCAGTTTAGATGGAGCAGCTGCATCAGGACAAGTTCCCAGATCACAGAGGTGACAGGTGGATTTGCCACCAGGACTCACAGGGTACATTTAGGAGAGGCTCAGTAAAGGTCTCATCAATTTCTGCCTTCATCCCCCTCTCAGGATTTGCCTGGGGCCCTGTTTCATTTTCCTTGGAAGTCCCTGTGAATGGAGGGTCAGAAAGTCTGCAGTCCGTCGGTTATTTGGATGGTGGGTTTCCAACCTGGCCAGACCTCAAATAGGCAGCAGCTGGGCTCGGGGCCTGCTCCTTAAGTCCTGTTCAGTGCCAAGGCCAGGGCGAAGGCAGAGGCAGCTGCTGGTCTGGAGCAAGGAGTTGAGGGGGGAAGTGACCAGCCCCTCCCTGCGTCAGCCGGAAGCCACTCTATCCGGTCATTCTCTAGGGCGGATACATTATAGGAAACAGCCACCCAGGCGTAAAGGAAGAAAAACACTGCTTCCAAGCTCCCAACACAGGCGATGGAAACCACCAACTAGACTTTCCCAAACTCTCCCCCTAGACCCCAGAAAAACAGCCTCCCCCCCCCCACCCCCCGCCAGTGGCACCATCCCCGGCGTCGACAGGCCCAAAGGGTCTTGTTCCAAGACTGTCCAGGTCTACCTGAGAGAGCTTGACTGTCAGTCTCAGACAGGCCCAGGTTGGAAACTAGCCTTTACCTTTACAAGCTGGGAGACTTCAGCTGAAGCATTTAATGGCTCTGAAACTCAATTTCGCCATCTGCAAAATGGGGAGATCTTTAACTAGATAGGTGGGCAACTTCTGCAACCAGGGGCTCAAACACCACCACGATTGCAAGCAGGGCTCATGAGGGGCTGGGCAGGGCTTCGTTCTGTCTTGGGGGGAGCTAACTCCATGGGACCCAGCAACAGCTCGCCCCATCCTCTGGAGCCTATGGAGTCGGGGCTCAGAATGGCCAACAGGGTGCGTGTCACACAGCTCCGATGTAAATGGCAGAAGGCATGGAAGAAAAGGAATGAAAGCCGGTGGCCACGTCCTCTAGAGATGAGGCCCTGCTCCCCCTCCCCAGGCCTGGGTCCCGAGAAGCCCCAGCAGACTCTGCTTACTGAGTGTACTCCCCTCCCTGCCCCCCAGCTGTGCCTTTGTGGGCTCAGTCTCTCCTACAAGCCTGTGTCTACTATCACCTGCTCCGACACCTGTGCATTGGAGCGGACTGGGCTCTGTGGGGTTTTAAAGACGAAGGTCGGCCGGCCTTTCCTCGGCGGCACTTTGGGGGGTGGATTCAGACTCTTGGGGCTGCTGCTGAGGTCTCTCATGTTTGTCTCCCACCAGGGACTCCAAGCACCTCCCTACAGAGGCCCCCTTTTCCCCTTGGCAGTCTGACCGGGGTTTTGACAGGGAATCCCGTCGTCCACTCGGAACTGACAGTGTCTTACTGAGCTAACGCTGCGTGCACTCTGCGGCCCTGTTTGCTCCACGCCCTCCTTGGCTTCTTAGGACACACGAGAAGCTGCTGGTTCCAAATGGCCGATGGCCAGGGCCAAGGGAAGGCTATGAGCAGGGCCGGACGAGCCACTCGGGGCTATGGACCTCTCCAGCCCTCCCCGAGGCTCGGTCGTACTTATCTGAAGAATGGGAGGCATAGTCCCTGGCCCTTCACAGAGCTCTAGGGCACAGAGTGAGACTTCTGCTTGCTCTACCATGCTGTCAGGAGTGGGGGTGCTTCTCTAGGCCCTAGAGCTCCCCAGAGAACTCGCATCTTCTAAACCAGACGTCCTCCACCTTCTCAATGCCGCGATCCTTTCATACAGGTCCTCAGGTGGTGGGCACTCCTCCAGCCATAGAATCATTTCCATTGCTCCTTCATCGCTGCCATTTTGCTCCTGTGATGAATCAGGCGACCCCTGGGAAAGGGTCTCTCCACCCCCGACAGGTTGAGAACCGCTGTCCTCCTCTAACCTCGTCTCTCATCCTTTTGTTCCTCTCTCCACCTCCAAGTCAGGTCCCTGGGGTGCCGGCCACGACATCTTCCTAAGAGACACCTTTCCCCACTCAGTGATAATTAACCCACAATAGGTAATAAAAAAGACGTCAGCTTGATGATGAGATACAACGCAATGATTGTCCATGCCCACATGACATTCAAAATGGACCTGTTTTTCACATAAAACAGCATCGAAAGAGCAGGTGGAATGCTGGGATACTTACCGGTCCAGTGCAGGACTAAGTCGGCCAGCCCCCTTTCTGGGGACTCGCCTTGTTCGCACCTCTACAGCAGAGGCATCGTTCCAGGAACCTACAGAACCTGGCTACACGTTGTGTGTGTGTGTGTGTGCGCGTGTCCTCTTGTTCATTTCCCATTATAGAAAGGAAGACCGTGTCCTGGCCCCACATGGCTCTCTCTCTGCTGTTCTTGGAGGATGCGCTGGTCCTGGGGTGATGACCATTCTCCAAGACCCATCAGACCCTGTTCCCTCAGGCTCTGGACCCCAGCAGCATCCTGCCTGCTGATTTGTCTGCGTCCACGGGACCATCAGTCCTGCTGGCAGTGGGTGGGGGCTCTTGTGCCTCGCCCAGCATCCTTGGCCTGCACTGAGCACTCTCGTCCTCCCACCCCCTGACCCTCTAATGGGCTATCTGGAATTTTCTTTGCTGCAGGAGAATCCAAACACCCCACATCTTGGTGGTGGGGGTATCTGTGAATCATGGGCACTTGAGGCTGGTGTGGGCTGGCTGGCTTGGATTGTCCATTCAGTCTTTCTTCAAAAAAGCACATCTCGGCTGGTTTTCTCGCTTTCAGTAACACCCGTGCTCCTAGACCACCCAGGTGCAGCAGGGTTGTACACAGAGGCTGATGATTAGGTGTTGTCCGTCTCAGGGGGCCAGCAGCCCTGGAGCTGCAGGCTACTTCCTGTCTTGTCTACAGGAGGCCCTGGGCAAAGAGCCTTCCTAGGTCGTTTGAGCTGCAGGGACCTTCTGATCACACAGGTCTTTCATGAAGAGAATCAAGTTTCATCTCTCTGGAATGCTTTCGGGCAGCGGGGCCCGCCCCATTCTCTGAACCTCACAAAATCCTCTTCCACAAAGGACAGGGCCCTACTCCCGAACACCGCAGATAGAACGGTTGGTCTGTCTTTTGGCCTTGGCTCAATCGAAGGAGTAACTTTCTCCAAGTGGGTGTTTCATTTCTTTTAAGGCTCTGGAAGGGGTGGATCACATGCTATTTGCACCTCCTCAGTGCTGGATGCTTCTGTCGTGTCTACAAGGCACCAATTGCTTTGGTGGCTGCCATTCAGGGGGAAGCAGAGATGGGAGGAGAGGCCACAGGATAAGCAGGGTGTGGCCACCGTCAGGACCCTGGAGTGTGTGGTGCTGCCTAGGCAGGCAGACTCCACAGTAAGAGTGGGGACAGTGGCACTCAGGGCTGGGATCAGCCTAGGGGGAAAGGGTTGAGGCACCAAGAAGAGGGGTTGGGACAAAGGAGACAATTTTCCTTCTTCAGAGTTTTGTTGGGAATCAGTTCTGGAATCTTGCCGATGACTCCTTGAGGAAAGGGCCTGGGGGTGGGGGTGGGGAGACACATCTGATCTCCTCAGGCTATTCCAGTTCCATAGAAGCCCCAGTCCAACCACCAGGCAGCATAGGTCAGATATACTGCCACCATTTGTCCTTCGTTACCCCACCCTGTTCGTCTGGGTGGACTAGAGAAAGAAATTCATTCCCACTTAGATGTGTATAAGAAAGAGCTTCATATAGAGACTTATTATATATCAAGGAAACATCCCAGCCCAGATCAGATCCATAAGTCCAATAACCCATATGTCCGATAGCAGTCTATCAGTTCTCGTCGGACTCATGAAACACATGCAATGATTCCAAATGCAGGAAGATCACAGATCAGTGGGTGGGAAGTCCTGTGGACCCAGTGGCACTGTAAGCATCTCAGCACTGGCAGGGACCTCCACGTGGCTTCCTCAGCTACAGGGCTCTAGCTGCAAATTCTCCCAGGGAGGGAGCCTGTGTCCTGTTTTCAGCAAGCTATTTATCTCCTTAGGGTCTTTACATGAGGTCATCGCGCTGCGACCAGATTGACATGCAAAATTCCTCCCCTTCACTCTTAACCCTCTCAAATTGACAGCAGATTTTATAAACAGCACACCTCACACCCACTCTGGCCCCAATCACCCTTCTCAGGGCACTCTACTTCTCGGTCGGGCTTGATCACTCCTTGCAATGGCTGCACACAGCTCATAGGCATCGAGTGATGGGGGTTTTCTCGGGAAGCTAACAGTTTACAAAATGTTGAAGATATAGTTTGTTTTTAATTTACCCCCGTGGGGCCTCCTCTCAGTCGTGCTGGTAGAAATGTCCTCTCAGCCAGGTGTCGCTTGGCCTCTGCCTTTTCCCTGGGCTGGGAAATCAGCCTCACAATTTGGGGACTGATCTTCTGCTCTGTCTCAGGCTCTCAGCTGCCTCTTCTGCCTCCACCACTTTAGGCAGGGCTCTCCCATGGCTCTTCTTTCTTGTTAGTCGTCGTTTTCTCTCTGTCCCTCCTTCCAAGAGGGTTCTCGTATACCCGGAGCAGCCCTTCAATGGACCAATCCCCAAGTTGGAGTCTCTAAAACCCATTCTCCAAGACTGTTGCTGGAAGAGCCAGACCAAGCAATTTCACCACCTGGCCCTCCTCCAATCAGTGAGGGTTCACACCCGACAGAGGCCTCTGCTGATCCAGTTGGGTAGGAGAAGAGGTGGGGACTCATGGATGGACTGTGATATCAGGAGTGAACTGTACTAAAGGAGAAGCTCTTTGGCCCGGGAGGGCAGGTGGAGACAGACGGAAGTCCTCTGGGCCTTGAAATGCCACAGACTATGGGGTTTTCTGGGAGCCACAGGATCTGACAAGGTTTATTTCCCCCTAAGAAGACCCTGAGGTCTGGGGATGACCCATGTTCAGTGCCAGAGTCACTCTGGGAAATATGATCGGGTGAGAATCTGTGTGTAAACAGTAATAATGAAGCAACCATCACCCACCGATGGCCATCAAGTCGATTCTGCTTCCTTGTGGCGTTTCCGTGGGGTTGGTGAGGCTGTCACAATCCCTGTGGAGCAGGCAGCCTCGTCTTTCTCTCCAGTGGAGCAGCTGGCAGGCGTGAACCCCCATCCTTGGAGTTAGGTGTCCAGTGCTTTCTGGGCTCACAAACAGTACGGCAACTTTACAGTGTGTGGTATTTTACCATGTACAAAGGGCTCCCGCACCATTTAGCTCAGGGACACAGAGAGAATGAAGTTGCCTTCATCCTTCATGCTTTAACCTTGGGTTTTTTTCCTTCCTTGTCCCCATGTGGGGACTGAGTAATTGTACTCAGGTCTTTTGTACTGAGAAATTGTACAACGTTGCAGTAGAATAAGCAGAGGTCCTAAGTCTGTTGTTCTTCTCACCAGCTTGTGTGTGTGTGTGTGTGTGTGTGTGTGTAACTTCACATCATGAAAATGGCTCACACAGTCATAGAAGCAGGTGAATTCAGTTCAGTTTCAAGTCCGTGGGTCAGATGTTGAGCTGGAGGCTTCTCCTGACTGGCATAGTTTGGGGGCTGATGAATGCAGGAACAGCACCGGCTGCAGAGGTAGAGGAATTCCAGGTTAGCAGACTGGGCTTGTGACTAAAGAGGCGCATGGATCCCATGGGCAGCAGGTCAGATGGCAGGCTGCTGATGGCTCTTGGGATTGGCAGGCAATATGACGGGCCACTGGCTCAAGTCCCATGAACCAGAGGTCAACGAGCCAGATGCAGGATCTAAACCCAGCCAAGAACCACACAAGCTTCCCACAGCATTCATGTCTATAGGCACGGGGTCACATTCCTGAGGAAACGTCTTTTCATTTGCATCTGGGTTGTGGCCAGAGTAGAGATGTCGCACTCCACCCCAATTTTCTTACAACGGATTGGCTGCTCCCAGCAGACCCTGCTCTGATTGGCTGACGCCATTGTGGGGGATTCCTGGATCTTCACTGCCAAACCACGGAGTCTCCTGACCCAGCCAAGTGGACACACTTCCTCTCGCTGTCACCAGGAGAAAGGCAGAATACCTCTGTCAATCTCCCAGCAGGGAGGATCTCTGGGCTGGGCAGGGCGTCAGAGATCCAGGTCCTTTGTTGACATCACCCTTCCCAGCATCTTTGCTCTTCTCTCTTACCCACTAGATCCAGGCGCTGGCTTTCCATCTTCCTTTGCCACTGGCACTGCAGTCTTTCTGCCAGGTGAGGCAAGGACCGCACTGTCTCAGGTCTGAGGCGTCCTCCCGCCAAATGGCACCGAGGGTCGCCCCAAACCTGGTTCCAACTCTTTCCTCATAAACACACTCCTCCTCTGAACCTAGGGAATCTAGCTTCGGAATCTCCAGCCGACACCTGCAGCCTGCCCTGGGCCCACCAGGGAAGCGTCTGAGGCAGACGAAAAGATCCGAAAGGCAGATCCTTTCGACAAGAAATTAGGAAGAGTACTAAGAAGCCAGAAGGGATGGCTGCCAGGGAAGACTGTGTCTCCGAGAGAGACGGGAGGGAATGGCTTGATCTGAGACCCTCTGAGCCCAGCCTGTAGGATGAACAGCAAAAACAGTGTGGGCAAGATCAGGCTGCATGTTCCACTGCTGCCACTGTTGCCATCAAATCAATTCTGACTTGTGGTGAGCCATGTGAGCCAGAGGAGGACTGTGCCATAGGCTTCCTATAACTGATTGGGGATGAGGTGGGGGGCGGGGAGCGGGGGGAGTAAATCACCAGGCTTTTCTTCCTAGGCCCCTCTGGGTTCAACTGAACCACCAACCTTGACTTCAATGGCTGAGGGTGTTATAGCATCTTGACATATAAGTCATGGCTTTGAACTAAGGAGACTGAACGATGAAGGCCTGGGCTTGTTTTATGCAATCGGTTGATCCACCTAGAATTTTCAAGTAAGTTTGGGTTAGATGTTCCGTCCTGTGGTGGGATCCAGCCAGTTCACACAGACTCGGCAGAACCGATACCTAGTTTTCTGTTGAGTTCAAACATCTGGTGGTTAAAATGACACCTGAAATCAAGGTTCGCTCTAAGGCAGGCATTAGGGCAGTGAACTGGATGTAAAATTATCTTAATCCCACCACCGGTTCATCTGTTGGTATCATGTGATGTTGCAGCCCAACCAAAATGATGTTGTTATCATTAGGGGCCACTGAGTTGGCTCGGGCTTTGCGTGTACCAGAGCGAGAAATACAGCAAGGTCCTCCACCATCTTCACATTTGTTCTTGGGCTTGAGCGCGTTGTTCCAGGCACTGTGACAGTCCATCGTGTCGAAGGCCCGCAAGACATTCCCCTTTATAGACCACAAAGAGAAGAGTCTGAGGAACTGTGAGAAACAAGCACAGTCAAAAGACTTCCGAGGAGGTCTTGTGGTGCAAAGAAAGAGGGGGCAGGTTACTTGTAGCTCATAAAAGATTTTATGTTGTCTATGAGTGTTGATAAATAATCTTTCCTATGACAGTCAGTGGGGACGTAGAAAAAGCTATGCAACCAAATTGGCTGGGACACATCCAATGTGTGTGTGTGTGTGTGTGTGTGTGTGTGTGTATTCAAGAAGATTTGAGATTCTGCTACAGTAACAACCAACCACAAGATACTAGTAGCTTACACCAAGAAAGGTTATCTTTCATTTGACTATATTCCATTGTGAGTGTCTGCAGGTGTGCGCAGTAGTTTCACTCCGGGGCAGATGGAGGGCTATTGGAACTTCTCTGTTGGGAAACCAAGTCCTAGTAACAGAGTTGAAACTTTCTAGTTCTGTAAGGCTTTCCAGGCTGGGAAACCCTGGGGCCCATTCTCCTCTGTCCTGGTGGTTCCTGGTTAGTCAGAATCAACACAATGACAGTGAGTTTGGTTTGCAGCCCTGGTGGGATGCAGCCCCAATGGCACAGTGGGGTATGTATTAGATCACTAACCACAAGGGCAGTAGTTTGAAACCACCAGCCTCTCTGTGGGAGAAAAATGAGGCTTTCTATTCCCACGACGATTTATACTCTGGGAAGCCCCCAGGTTTGGGAAGCACACAGGATCAGTTTTAATCGGTCCTTAGAGTCACAATGAGCCGGAATGAGTTTGATGGTCGTGAATTTGGTTTGGTCTCCTTGGGACACAGATTGTGTTAGTCTGGGATGACTACAGAAACAAATCCAGAGACACTCACATATATGTAATAAAGAGCTTTATATCAAAGAGCGTTGAGAAAACAGCTCAGCCCAGTCCAGATCAAAGTCCATAATTCTGTTTTTAGTCCGTATGTCTGATACTAGTCCATAAATTCCTCTAAAGAGCAAGGATGCTGAACGCAGAAAGATCACAGGCTGGTGAATAAAAAGTCTTGTAGATCCAGTGGAAGGATCTCAGCACTGGCATGTTTCTCCACATGGTTCCTCCAATTTTCTGAGTGTCTCAACAGTGGGGAAGGGAAAGCAGAGAGAGAGAGAGAGAGAGAGAGAGAGAGAGAGAGAGAGAGAGAGAGAGAAGGTGTGATGTGGTCTGTCTCTAGCTAGAAAAAGAGGAAGTTCCCAGAATCCTGAGAAGGTCACATCCACAAGCAGGCATCAGGCTGTGTGACCTGATTGACAGGTTAGACTCCACCCCTTCACTCTTTATTAATTTTTTCCCTTCACTCTTAATGTCCTCAAATTGACATGAGCTTATGTAACTGCTACACAGATGATCTCAGAGTACAGGGAGAAGAAACCAACATGAGAAAGCATGTCCCGATCCTTAAGATTCTCTCAACAAGTGACACCTCCACAGCTCCCGTTCCATTGGTCAAAGGAAAACAAGGGGCCAAGCCTCTACTCAAGTAGGACAGGGAATGTAACCCTTTCTGAAGGGGCAGTCGCCAAGTGCACCCTTCAAGTTAGTCGGGCTCTTAGGCCATGTTGAGGTCAAGCCTTCCTGATTCATGTGCGCTGCAGGAGCCCCTGCTGACCCTGGGGGTAGGTGGCTGCTTTGGGATGGGATTATGCACCCCTTGCTAGTACGTAAATGCCATGAGGAAAGAGTCTTTATTTTGTTCACCCCATGGCCGAAGACAGGTGCTCCACATACCTTTGCTGTTGGATGAATTATAAATGGGAATTACAATTGGACCCCGTCTGGTTCAGCCAAGGAGGATCTGTGTGGCTCCCAGAATGCCTTGCGGCAGGCCTGGAGATGAAGGCCCCTTCAGCGAGCCTGTAGCCCACGTGCTGGGTGAAGTGGGTCCCCTCCTGTGGATTTGGGTTGCTGCTTTTTGGGCTTAGTCCAGGCCATACTCTGCCAAATGCAGTCAGTAGCAATACCTCAGTGAATGAGCCTATTTCTAATAAAACTTTATTTACAAAAAACAGGCAGAGCATGGGATTTGATCTGTGGACCAGACTTTGTCGACCTTAGCCCCAAAGTTGACTTAGCGAGCTGTGGCTTTTCCGAGGGCCATTGAATTGACTGCCGCAATCGTGCCTTTTTAAGGGGTCGAGATTTCTGCAGGAGTTTAAGGAGTTTCAGTCCCCTGGGACCACGGCCATCCCCAAATGTTTGGCCTTTGTCCTGGCTTTGAATCTTGCTGTGTTGCTGTCAATTCTGGGACCATGTTCTCATCAGCAGGTGTCCTGCCTTCTGAGGGTGGACTCACTGTTGGATTCTCCCAGGATGCCCTGGGATGTTGCGGGAGCAGAGAAAAGCAAGAAACTGGATCAGGGGGTAAGAGCTAGCCTCTCCCCTTGACCTCCACAGTCCAGCTGGCCTGAGAGGTCTAAAGATCTGATTTTCTTAAGGATGTGGCTCTGGCAGTTTCCTTTCTGGAACCTGATGCTGCAGCCTCACAGATTTTCTCCTTTCGGGCTGGCAGGCCTCTGGGGTAATGTGACAGTCTAGAGAGGATTAGCCAGCCGCCCCCTCTTTCTGGGTCAGCGTCAGGCTTATGTAATTAGAAGTCCAAAGAGGAGACAAGTCAGACAGCCCGACTCAGCCCCCACCCACCCCACCCTCCGCCTGCTATCTAGTTATCATTGAATTTTAGAGCAGGGAGAGACCTCTTGTCCATCTTGTTCCAACGGGGCATTTGGTCATCACGAGGGCCAAAACACAACTCTCTTGTCCAGAGGCCAAAGCCAGAGCCTAGCTCCCCATGGGCGCCCCACACCCTGCAACTCATGTTGAGTCAGCGGCCTCTCCCCTGCTCCCTCCAACCAGACAAACACATCTGTGGGACCCATCCTGAGGGAGCTGGGGAGGGAGGGCGGGAGGCAGGAGCCTCCTCAACTCAGACAATCAGGGACCCTGGCCTTGACTTT
>PVJH01019640.1:0-32500 GCA_004026705.1 Nesogale talazaci
TCTCAATGTCCCATTCCTCTTGTATATAAACCTTTTCCTTATATCCATATGCGTGTCTATGAATTTGTTCCTCTAGTCTACCAGAACTAACACAATTTTCTTTCAACTTGAGGCCCTGGCATCAGCCCCTTATTCCCACCCCCTCCCTCTCCCATGTCCCTTTGTTAATTTCTAAATTATTCTTTTCTTTTTTTTTTTTTCATGTCTTACACCAACCATTGTCTTATTTCACCCACTTTTCTGCTGCCCGACCCTCTGGGATGGGGGGCCATACGTCGATCATTGTGATCGGTTTCCCCTGACTCCCCCCACCTCCACCCTTATCCTCCTAGAAGTGCTATTTCTTAAAGCAGTGTTTCTACCTCGTGGGCCAGACCCTTGAGTCTATTCACAGGTGCACCGTATCTTCTAAGCAACTGACTCCACTGTCTGAAGTTCCCCTGCAGTCATCTGATAGGGATAGTGGTTTTTTTAGGGACTCCCGGTGGAGTTCTGAATGACACATTGGACTGCAAACCCCAGGGTCAACATTTTGAAGCCACCAGCCACTCTGTGAGAGGAAGATGAGAGTTTCACTGCTATAAAGAGCCCCAGGCTCAGACCCCACCTCCACAGTGCCACCCACTCCTACAGGGCCCCGATGAATGGAACTGATTTCATGGCAGTGAGTTTTTTGAGACATTTTTAAGGAATCTTAAAAAGCTAAATTTAAACAGATTTTTTTCATTGAAACTATTATAGATGAAATTTTAAATATCTACACTTAAAATTTTTGGAGAGAGCTTTATGATTAAATAACCTGAAACAAAAAATGGGATTTCCGCCATTTTTTTCTTTGATTATATGTTGGAAATTTAATTCATTCTTTGGACTGAACTATTGAATTGTATGGTATGGTAATTATATGCCAATAGGATTGTTTTAAATTTTTTTAATAAAAAGCATAATACAAGCCTAAATCAGGGCTCAGAGGAAAAGCCAACAGTATTGAAATATGGATTACATATGATGCTGTGTATATATTAAAAAATGAGATCTATCATTGTATTTTTTGGCTCTAACATCCCTTCTAACTTTGCATTATTTTGTGTGGGTTTTCATTAGTTCCACTATTCCCACCAAGTCTCCCATTTTTAAATAAAGAAAAATGTTAGTAATATGAAAAACTCATACTAGTATGTGTTAACCAGAGTCACTTAAAGTTTTATTATCTACAAATAAGCTTTTGCTTTGCAGACATGCTTAACTATCTGGCAAAAAATGTCCAGTAGAAAATGAACTATCAAAAAAAAGAAAAATGAACTATCTTATAATTATGAAATGAACTGATATGTAGAGCTTGGAGACCACTCGACTAAGTCAGTATTTCCATAACGTGGAAAGGTGATATGGTTCGTGAATTACAACTAAGCCGACAATTATCAGCAATGGAAATCAGCCCCTGGATTAACAAAATGTTTCTATGAGTCTTTTCAGTGGGAATATTTTTTTTGGGGGGGGGGGCATCACTGCTCTCCGGTGGTGGGAGTAGGAGGCCCAGCCCCAGTGCTGGAATTGAACCTCCGTCCCAGTGGGCCGCAGTCCCGTGCACAACCACTATGCCACCGGGGCTCAGCCTCAGTGGGAATATTATGGGTGTTTTAAGGGCTTATTTTCTGAACATAAGAAATGATTTTTCTCCTTTCTCCAAAACTGTCTGAAGAATAAAGTCTATTATGTAGGCCCAATGCGGAAAATACACCCTGTACTATGTCCCTAATTAGACACTTTTGATCTTGTTTCTTTCCAGCCCTTGTGACCTAGGCCATGTGTTTCAGACTAGTGGGACTTGAGACTCTGACATTCTGAAGCACACGACATCCTTTGTAGGTCACATCAGAAGGATACAATGTGGAAACCCCACTAAATAAACTGGGCTTTACCTCAAACTCACCTGTATCAAGTTAAAGGAGATGACAGACTGCTTTGAACTTAAGGCTGAACCGCGCAAGTGTAAGCAGGTGACAGTTATGCCACGGTTATGAAGTGGACAGTCATTCGGTTTGGTTTAGATCTCTCACTTTAAGGGTGCCCAGAGAACGGTGGCCTGGGACTACCATATATTTGCGATTATTAATGGCCTCTTTGCTTTCTTGTGACATGTATTAATCTGATGAGCAGGGTTCTGTCTTTGTAAATGGGTGGTATATAAAGTTTGGCCCTAACAAGCCCCACTGTTTGTGTAAATAATATGCCATCATGTAAGAGTCTAATCCGTACAAGTCAACCGTTCATACATTGCCGTCTGAAGCCAGCCTACCGTTGCTGAATTTCCCTTTCTCTGCAGTATTTTGACTAAATCAATGGCCCTGTCACTAGAGTAGGAGTCCTGGTGGAATAGTGGTTACTCAGTGGATGGCTAACCACAAAGTAAGCAGTTTGAACCACATGGCACTCCTCAGAAGAAAGATGAGGCTGTCTACTTCTGTACAGAGATGCAGTCCCAAAAAGCCACAGGGACAGTCCTGACCTGTCTTCCAGGGTCGACACAAGTCAGTGTCAACTCAATGGCAGTGAGTTTGGTGTTTTTAGTTTATCAATAGAAAAACTCTTATGCTGCAGAGAGATGATTTATGATGTTCACTATCATAAATGACAATGATGTCTCTGCAGTGAACTCAAGACATATATAAACCATGGATAGGCGAATGGATTTTTGGCTCACACTTAATTCTAGACCCAATCTAAGATTAATTCATTCTTATGACATGGCCCTGCTCGATGCTCACTCTCATAGATTACTGCAGATATGGGTACTATGCCATAGTGTGGTGAAGAAACCACTTGGGGCCTGGCTATCAGAAAGAACAGCATCTGGGATGTGAAAAGTTTGTTTTCAAATAGACAGCCACGGAAATTGTGGCATCCACTAAATCCACATGGAAGAAGCACACCAGTCTGTGTGATCCAAGGATTGTAAATAATAAAATCCAAAGAAGGAGATGGAATCAGAGCTGAACACTCAGTATCCAGAAGGTTATGATGACAGTGGAAGCCCAAAATCCACTTGCAGAGTCCCCATATGGAGCCTATGGCAAGTTCCCTTTGACCATAATCAAGATGGGACTAGCCTTGCCATCAGACGGAGAACACTGTAAAGTCTATTAAGGCAGATTTGTAGTTCAAGTGTAATACCTTATCGTGTGATCTCCCTTTGACCCATTTTAAAGTTGTTTCAACTTTTAATATTTTCTGTTTTCTTTTCCTCTGTTTCTTTTGATCTGTTTTCTTTTCGATTGAGGTTTTTCTCTGTTTTATCTTGTTACTGTCATTGGATTTTTGTATGTGCTTTTAGTTTTTGTTTTGTGTAAGTTCCTGTATGTGAAATCCAGGAGAGGTAGAGTTACAGCGATAGCAACTGGATTGGTCATTGCCTAGGAGCGTGGCGGGGGTCGTTGGGAGTCGGGGAATTGAAGCCCTAACAACGAGTACAAGGAGAAAATGCTCTGAAATTGACTGGGATGATCACACATATCTTCTTAACATGACTGAACGAACTGAGCTAACACATTACATAAAATGCGGAGGATATGCCCACAAAGCTATTTTAAAGCAATAATGATGTTTAGATTATGACACTCAGATGGGAGGTTTTATTACTCAACTTAAGAAACTTATGAAAATCCATGACATTACAACATTCACCTAATTCACAATTGCAGCTCGTAGGAGTCAGCCAGTCTGTTCCAGATCCTGGGAACCCTGGCCCACAGAACAAGACGAACTTTGTTTTTGAGTCACTCTTCGGATAAGGAATCCCCCCTCCAAAAAAAGAATTGCCAATGACTTAGTGTGCTCACATTAAATACGTCAGTCTGACAGATAGCCTATCACCTAAAAAGCATCATTTTACAGAGACAGGCATATTTTTATACCTGTCTTTTATACTTCCATTAGAATGTGCTTACTATTCATCTGGCTAATATTTTTCAGATACATTATATTTCATAGTTTACTGACAACCTAACTTTTTAAAGCATACAAAAGATGTTTACGTTTTTAAAGTAAATTGCATAAATACAGAATACGACCACAGAAGCTAATACAAGTCAAGCTACAGTTTACGAGGTAGAGTGGCCTAAAGATTTTCTGCTAGGTCTCAAAGGAACCATCTATGTCTCAATAGATTCATGGTTCAATGCCCCTGTTCACCTCCGCCCTGAGGTTTGACAGAATGCAAATGCTACTGACGCTGCTTAGGCATAAAACAACACCACCTCGTGGTACTGGGTGGGTGTTCTTGGTCTTCTTTGGCCTAATATTGTCATGGATATTTGTTCTACCTCAGCCTTGTTTTGAAAGCTGGGGTAGCACTCACAGACCACTGCTGCTAGACGTCCTTTTGAAACTTGAGTCCTGGGGGGGGGGGGGGGGGGGGGGGGGGGGGGGGGGGGGGGGAGGGTGTGAAACAAAAGCTGGTGTCTAAAAGCCAGTCTGGACAGGATGATGGTCCACGTGGCTCTAGTGGAGTGTGCTGCATGCTCATAGAAACAGACTCCCAGGAAGAAAAGCAGATGCAGCATTTGAGCGTAAGGTGGGTCTCCAGACAGTGCTAGGGTGTGCCTGTGTAACGCTGGCGATCAGATTGTCACTGCTTTGTTACACAGCTCGGTCTTCGAGGAAACCTACTCAGTCCAGTTCCATGTAAGTAGGACAAAGGGGAACCACATCATTTCCACAATATAGTTTTGCCCGGAAGCTGCCCAGATTTGATAAAACACTCCGACAATGGTAACCAGTGAATTTCCATAAAAATTCAAGCTCTGGCTGAGCCCTGGTGGCACAGTGGTTGTGTGTGGGACTGTGGCCCACAGGGTTGACAGTTCAAATCCAGCAGCAGCTCTCCAGGAGCAAGGCTGGGCTTCCTACTCCCACCAGGGCAGGAATGCCACAATAAATAGATAGATAGATAGATAGATAGATAGATAGATAGATAGATAAAGAGCACTTGTCTAAAAAAAATTCATGCTCAGAGAAGAGAGATATGTGAGGATAACTTTTTTTTTAAGGATAGCTTTTGATAGTTAAACTAGAGACAAACACTTAACTTAGGTTCTGTAGACTCTCCCTGGGAAGACCCACCTTGTATCAGCTTGGTAAGCATGCATTTTTTTAGTGTTTTTTGATTTAATACATCATTTTATTGGGTCATATACATATATTGTGCACAATATATACTATAAATCATATATTGTGTCAAGCACCTTTGCACACCTGCTGCCATCATTCATGCATTCTTGTGTGTGTGTGTGTGTGGCATCACTGCCCTGGTGGGAATAGGAACATTCATGCATTCTTAACTGAATTTCTTTTCCTTCCCCCCAGGACCTGTTGAGTCCCCCAAACCCTCCAGAAGGGACAAGCCACAGGAGGCCTGCCTGAAGTCCTGAGGGTATCCTTTCGCTCTCTCCTCTTTACGAAAGTCACACGTGTGGCAGATATAACCATGCAGAGCTGGGAGAGTCTTAACTGAATTTCTTTTCCATCCTTTGTGATCCAGGTCTCGTGCTGGATTTCAACTCCCTGGATGTCCGATTTTATCTTTGCAAGGGGTACAGCATTGCCACAGATCACAGCAGAAGGACTCCGTTAGACTACACTGAACTTTGCCATGTTGAACTTCAATCATACTCATTAATGATTAAACTTCTGACACACTCGCCTGGGCTTGAAGCTGCAATGCCTTCATTAACGGCCACAAGCAGAGGAGGAAGCTATTCCATGCCCAAGATGGACTTTGTTCCATCTCTATTTTTTCTTTTTTGTTTGTTTCTTTGTTTGTTTTTCCATCTCTGTTTCTTTTGGGGTTGCCAAACATTGGCAACTTGGGTTCCCTGTGTAAAACGATACATGTTTACATGTCCCTTGCTTGAGGCATGCCTAATGGTTTTGCCACGGCGAGTGAGTGCTATTAAAATTGTGGCCGTGTGCCTTACCCTTAATTTTTTCTTCAGTCGTGTTTTTTTATATCATTTAATGTTTGTTCATGTAATCAAAAAGTTTTCCATTATATGTTTTTTCTTTTTCTCACTCGTGTCTCAAATGCATCCTATTGGCTAGATGAATGACGCTATTCCTATTACAATTATCAGGTGTCACATGGAGGCTACTTAAAATATAATTTCTCAGGAAGCTAACAGGCTGTCTATGAAGAGGACCACCGGTATATAAATGAGGTAGAGTCTTGTGAATGAATTTTGAGCTCTCACCTTAAAGCATAAGCCCTAGTCCAACAATATTGAGTTCTTAGCGTGGGGCCCTGATCGGTACTGGTCACCTCGGGAGGTGAACACTGAAGACCTGAGTGCTTGAAAAGTACACTGAAGGAATCAGATAGTGCTCAGCTACTGGAAAGAAGAGGGACAGCCATCTTAAAACCCCACCTCCAAACTTTTCACCACAGAGCTGATTCCAACTCCTCGTGCCACAAGAAGACGGGGTAAAACAGCCCTTGGTGAACATCCAAGAAGGTAACGCTTAAGGGAGTCGAAAACGCTGGTCTTTCTCCCACGAAGTGGCTGGTGCTTTCAAACTGCTGGCCCTGGGATTAGCAGCCCAAAGCACAACCACTAGAGCCACCAGGCCCCCTGAAGTCTTAAAAGTCTGGTTTGAGACAAGAAGCCTTGAGACAATGCCGGCTGGTCTATGCAGAAGCAGCGCATCACTCTAAGTATGATCGAAAGATGGCGAATAAAATCCATGATCGGAGGTGGGAATGTAGCAGAGCTTAACTTCTGAGCGCTGGGTTGACAGGAGGCTGCGGTTTACCGTGAGAGCCCTAAATCTGCTGAGTTCCCACCCAGATTTAGCCTGCAGCGAGTTTTAAAGTAATTTGACCATGGACCAGCAAGGAGAAAAGCTGGGTCCTCTGGCAAAGTGTGTTTCAAAGTGGAACTGCTACCACTCTCCCAAGCCAGCCCAGGAAGGGGTCGCCTCGCCCTCAAGGATGATACGGTCATGCCCCAGATGGAGTTTGGGGTGCTGGGTTCAAAAGGTCCTGAGTAATACCTTGACTACCTCGGCTGGAGGGCTCTGAACCAATCCACGAGAGCATACCTCTCCCACTCAGGACCCCTTTCTTGCTTCGATTATCCCCGCAGGCAACTGGGAGGAACTGATCTGCAGCAAATCATGACTTTGTGACAGTTTCCTTTGTTCTCCAACTCCTGTTTAAGTGACCTCATTTCTGTGAATCTGAAGACATCATTACGGCCTCATGCTGACAGCCCCGCCATCTGGTGATTTGTCTTGGGTTGCGCCTTGTCTGTGTCCTGCTTAAGACTCAATTCTGGGTCTCCATAGGCACCCTGGTGGTAGAATGGGTTACTTGCTAGGCTGCTAAGTACAAGGTCAGCAATTCAAAACCATCAGCGCCTCGGAAGGAGGAAGATGAGACTCTCTACTCTTCTAAAGACTAGGAGCAGTTCTGCTCTGTCTTGCAACTAAGAGTTATAATTGACTGAATAGCACTGAGCTTTTGGTGTTTGGGGAATATGTCTCTACGACTTATATTTGAATTTGGGACTCCTTTCTCCCCTAGAATAAATGGCATTGTCGCTGATTGGCTACACAAATTTAAACAAGAACATATGATTCAAGGCATCTGGAAAGCCGGTAAGCCAATCCTCTTGACATTGGTGTGAGTCTTCCCTCTGAATAAGACAGGTTATAGTCATCGTATTACTCTTACTTTTTGAACCTTGTCATTTCATTTGTTTCTTAACTCTGTATCCTCCACACTGCAGACGTGTATTTTACACATGATGCTTTTGCAAAAGGCTAGATGAGTCCATTCCTCCTCCCTCCTGGTCCTGCGGGGTCAGGGCCATCTTTCAGACCTATGTCCTCATCCTGCAAGGAGTGACTGAAGAATAACCCCCCACCCCTTTTCCTTGGGGTTCCCTTTAACATGATCCCCACTAAAACAGGAGGGAATGTCCCTTATTTTCACATTTTGAAAATTCCTGTAGCATTATTCCACGATCACTATAAATCAGCTGGTATCCTTACAATGGTGCTCAGTGATCTTTATGGAAATTCATTTCCAGAGGCAGGCAGAGGTGGAGGTGGGGGTGGGGTGGGGGAAGGACGGACACGTCTGTCTCAGAGACTATTGCACTTCTGTTAATGGGTAAACCAAGAGAGGCCACCAACCACTGGGGGAAATGCTTAGTATTACTTAGGTAGACACCCCCCACCCCGGTGGGAGAATAAGCCCTGGATTATGTTCTGAATCAGGCATGTTGAACCAAGTTTCTATCCAGCCCCAATTGGCCCAGACCGTGTGTTATAGACAACCGGGACTTTAGACTCTATCTTTTGAGGTGCACAACATCCTTCATAGTCAAATGAGAAGGATCCAATTTGGAAACCCCGCTAAGTAAACCACACTTTACTTTAAACACGCCTGCAGCAGATCAAAGAAACTGAAATATCCCTTTGGACTTAAGGCTGAAACACACCCCACCGTGAGAAGAAACAGATGACTATCAAGCCAATGTTGTGGATTTGGAAATCATTAGGCTTTTTTGTAAATCCCTGCTCTGAGAGTGCCCAGTAAGTCAAGACAGCCTCATATTTGCTTTTTTCAAACTCTCTCTGCTTTTTCATGACACGTGGATTCAGCAAGCATGAGCCAATGCTCATTTGTGAACGAGCACTATTGACAGTTTTGCCCTATCTCCCGCCTTCATCATTTGCAGAGGTAATGTCTAGTCCCTTCAGCCTTTACTCTGCCGTGGTCAACAAGACATCTCTTTCAGTCTAAAAACCTGCCTTATTCGCGCTTACTTACTTACCTTCTTTTGATGGCGTTTAAAATGCTATGCCATTGGCTAACTGAATGGACGATCTACAACACTCCCCAATAAAATGAATAGTGATGTCACTAAAGTGGACCCAGGAGGTGAGTGGTGACGCACTGGGACGTGGTCTCCTGGGGAAAAGGCTGGGTTTTCTACTCCCATCTACAGCTGCCGTCTTGGAAACCCACAGGGGGTCACTACGAGTCAGCCCTGATCAGATGGCAGCAGGTTTAAAGCAGACCAGGGGCATCAATAGGCTGTCCCAAGCAAGCCCTGGGGTGGCAGCCATCCAAGGCAGTTCCACTCTAACCTGTAGGGTCACCGTGTGTCGGCGTGGGCTCAAGTGCAGGCCACAACGAGGGTCGTGAAATGGGAAGGGCCTGATAATCTCCAAGAAGGTTCAGGGGACCCCGACACAGAGCCGTGTCCATGGTGAAGGCACACTCCCTAAGGGCAGAGGCGACGCACCGGCTCTCCGTTCAGCTAAACTTGGGCTCTCTGTTCACTTGAACTCACTCCTATCAATCAGCATGTGTGGGCAAAAGGACAGCCTGGGCCCAAGGACCAGGCTCAACAGGGCAGGAAAGGTGGCGTGGAAACAGGGGACCCTGGGGCGGAGTGCGATGTGTGCAGCCAGGGCGGGGCTGCTGAGACGGCGTGGATGAAGTGCTGAGAGTCCGAACGGGTGATCTGCTCAGAGAACCTCCACCGAATCTAGCAAAATTAATCCAAGGAGCAGCTGCTTCACCATTCTGTGTCTTGGCAGCCGTCTCCACAGTGCTCACACGCAGTGGGTCTAAGACCATGCGTGCAGGAAAGCCCACTGGGGAGCTTGGAGTCCACAGGAGGGGGAGCCCCACCTGGCTGGAAACGGCAGTCTGGATCCCTGACTCGAGCCAGCAGAGTGGCATGGGCAGGTCAGAGTCCCCCAAAGCTAACCATGGGCCTCAGAACAAAACAGCAACTCCAAGGAGGTCCAGGTCACCTCCAAGGGAGGTCATGGAGAGGTCCCTGGAGCCACTGCCAGGACTGCACTCTGGAGGACAGGACAGGAGGGCAGCTGTCTCCCCGTTGGTCTCCGGACTCCCTGTCCAGCAGCCTGGAATGCTTGCACGCCAGCTGCCTCCAGCCTCCTCCGCAGCAGCAGCAAAAGGCTGTTCTCACACCTCGCCCAGCTCTGGTGAGAATCCACCCACCCCCTCCTCAACTCGGGACTCCTTTGAGTCACCCACCTGCCTCTTCACCCCCACACAATTCTCAGCCAGCCTCAGCTCTGAGCGTCCCCACGCTTGGACCCCCATCCTGAACTCCAGCTCAACCTGCAAGGTCCGGCTCCAGGCCCTCCTCTTGCAAGAGCTCCACCTTGGACAACCTCAGGCCCGTCCACTGGATCGTGACACTTTCACCCAAATCAGGAAATCCAGTTGACATCCAGTTGGCCCCAGCTCAGAGCAAGTCCACAGGTGTAAGAGAGAGCTGTGTTCATCGGGTTCCCACTAGCTGGCTTTTCAGGCAGAGATCAACCAAGACTTTCATCTAAGAAGCTATTGGATAGACCAGAACCTCCAACCTTCCAGTGAGCAGATTGACTGTCTACACGGCCCAGGGACTGTAGGTCTTGACAGTATTTCTTCTCTGGCCCTTCTCAGAACCTCTCATCCCAGAACATGCCCAGTCATCAGCCATCCCCACCAGTCTCTGTCCAACTCCACTATCTCACATCTCTAGGGAAGAAATCGGGTCGTCTATTTAATGTCTGGGGTCCCGTAAGCAGCTAAATTGGAGAAGTCCACCCTCTGGATATCCCCTGGGAGGGAAATGACAACTGAAGGTAATTTCCACTCATCTCAGGAAAGAAGCAGGACCAGAGGTAGGGGAGGACCAGCTAGTCACCCACCCAGGATTCCTGATGCATGCGTGGTGCTCTCAGCTTCTGAGTGGGTGAAGGGGGGCGGGCACGAGGCTCCCAGCCAAGCTCTTACTCCGAGGGACAGCTTTACATATTATTTATTTAAGAAGCCCTGGTGGCACAGTGGGTCCAGCACTGGGGCACTAACTACAAGGTTAACAGACCAAATCCCCCCAGTTTCTCCCAGGCAAGAAGTAATTCAGCTCTGTCTCTGAGGCTCATGAAGAGTCAGAATCTCCCTGAAGGAGCGCCCAGAGAAAAGGTCAAAACCACTCAGGGAGGACCAGCATTAGGCTGCCATCTTGAGTCCAGGGTCCACCCATCCTGCCACATGTGTACCCCTAGTCCCTCCCCCTCCTAGGACATGTGCTTCTCTAGCTCATACCCTTCCTGTCACGTGTATGCTTATTATACAGCCCCTTCTTGTGACGTCTGTGGTTACCTAGTAAGGGGGCGCTGGGGGGAGGCTCACACACCCCTAGGTATATAGAGGCCTTGGTCAAAAATAAAGAGTAGACCCTCCCTTCTTCCTCCTCCTCCCACTGTCTGTGAGAATCTGGCTGCTGAGATCATGACTGTCCCAGAGGTGAGCATGCTACCATAACATGTGTCTGGCCCCTTTATTCTACCTTCTCTCCTACCTTCCCTGACTTTTCCATGATCTTCCTATGCTGTGACCGCACAATTGTTCTTACGGACTTATGCCAACACTCAGTTCAAAAGGGTCCCCGGGAGCTGGATTTGACACAACGCAGTGGGTTCACTTTCTTTCTTCTTTTCTTAATCCCCAGAACCTAGTGTGACCCCTGTATCAATAAACATTGATAAATGCACCACAAACGTTGGATAAATTAATAACTCAAAATGTTGAAACGAGGGAGATAGTTAAAGAAGCTATGACGCATCCATGTAACGGAAGACCAAGCATTCATTAAACCTCTATCCTCACACCGGCCCTGACCCGGGGAGCCCACCAGAGCTCAGCCCCGTCACCCCAGGGCCACGCCCACCCCAGATTGCAGGCTGTGAATGAGGTGACGGTTAAAAGCTGGTTCCCAAAGATCACCCGCACCCTTTCCTTTTGTGGACACCACGCCCATGTCCACGCCCCCATGCCCCTCCGCAGTGAAGGCGCGGAGCCTCGGGGTTCACTCCAGCTGTGGGAAGACGGGCATCTCTTAGAGAGGACGAGGCTTGTGCCAGACAGGAAGGCAGAAAGTGCAGAAAAGAGAGAGGTGGGCTGTTCTTGGTACCCCGGGACAAACCGCCACGATCACGCGGAGTTGGGGGGCAAGCGGGGCCTGAGAAGTGCTCAGGACAAGACCATCAATCCCGGCCAGAGGCTCTTAACCGCCCCCGCCCCCCCCCCCCCGCTGCCCACCTGGGGGCCTTCTGCTGGCACCCCAAAGCACCAGGGCTTTGAACCTGTTAGTCCTGGGCCCGTGCTTAAAATGCGGAGTTAGATTCCGTTTGTTGGGGCGGCAAAGGTGAACTCTCAGCAGGAGGGCAAACCAGCGTGAACCAGTCTGAAGTGGGCTGGCCCCACTTTTTGTTTCTTAAGACTTCATTGGGTCGAGCACAGGTGTACATGTGTTGCCATCACCTTTCTCATTGTATTTCTCTTTGGAGGCTTCAATGTTTTGCTCGAGTTTTACTTTACAGCATGCCAAAGGGGAGGATCTAATTTCACACAAAAGGGAAGGCTCTAAAATGTGCCCGGGAAATGGTTGAAAACTAAACAGAGTGGTGAAGACAACCCCAGTCCAAGTGAGATTCTGGGTGCTGTCACCCATCGGGTGGTTACGTCCCAGTTTACTGTCTGTCGGGGGGTGGGGAGGTGGAGGGGGGTGCTGTTGGAAGCTAGCTCACACTCTGGGGCAGGAGCACAGAACCACAACTTGAGAGGGAGTTCAAAGTCCTGGATTACTGGTTTCATCACACCTACCTTACCTTCTTCACCCCACAATGGTGTGCATACACAGAGAGAGAGAGAGAGAGAGAGAGACAGAGAGAGAGAGAGAGAGAGAGAGAGAGACAGAGAGAGAGACACCACACCCGGCAGAGTACTTTTGATGCAAAGGGGTGATGGGCTGGGGTGGAAATGGATCATGAAGAAAAGCCCCTTCCAGATGGGCTTGCCCACACTGTCCATGACCCCCCTCTTACTGTGACAACTATAACCTGGAAGAGGGACGTGGAGTCCAGTCCTCTGTCACCAGCCCAGATTCTCCATCTCCAGGACATGCAGTAGGTGATTGAGAGAGCCTGGTGACTGTCTGGAAATGAAAATGTTCCTGCCACAGCCGTGAGGCCAGGGCTTCAGCTTCTAGGACTAGTGACAAGGTGGCCCATGCCGTTGGGGCTGAAAGCTCCTTCCACGGAACAGGGTCCCATTCTTGTGTTCCCTCAAAGCCACCTCTGTAGGAGAGAGGTGGGCTCAATCTCATTGGAGGAGAGAGGGGCTCAGCGGGGCCAATGGGAGTCTGGGGAGGGATAAGCCTAGAATGCAGGACCTCCCCCTCCTGCACGGGGCAGCCGCTTCAATGGCCCCTCCCTTCCCGCAAAGCCAGGTAAGGAGTCTGGGGTAGAGGGCAGGCCGGGGGTAAATCAGGAAAAGCTTCTCCCCTCCATCACAGCAGAAATGCCTGGCAGCCGTGAGGCCCTTTCATTGGGATAATGGGCACCATGACTAGGTTCTAACCAAGGTGGTCCTCACCTCCACCCTCGACCTGATTCATCATGTGACTCAGACCATCCCTCCACCACCCCCCCCCCCACACACACACACTTAGTAGTTTCCAGAAGGTGGCAGTCGCCCCAAGGCCACCTCAGACATGCTCCTTTTCCTTGGGGCAAAATAAAAGATGAATCAGTGTCGCCACATCTTGAGGGGCACCAGGGTTGCAGGCTGAAGCCCCTCAGTTCTACCCACTGAGGGGAGCAGAGGAGACTGCAAGGATCTGAGGCAGGTGCTGGAGTGGAAGAGGGGTCCACAGGGGGCAGGATGGCTGCCCTAGGGGCACCCCAGCCCTGGAAGTAGGTACTGGTGCATATCTGCCTGAAGCATAGGAGCTATAACCCCCCTGTTTGTATATCTCAAAAACTACTTCATTAAGGGGGAACCGATCACAACGTTCTCTATATAACCGCCTTCCAGGGGTTAAAAGTGAGTGATGAGACCTCAGTCAGTGTAAGACATGAAAAAATAACTTACAAAGTGTCAAACGTTCATGGGGAGGGGAAAAATGAGGAGCCGATACCAAGGGCTCAAGTAAAAAAGAAAATGTTTTGAAAACGATGATGGCAACAACCGTATAAACGGGCTTGACACAATGGATGGATGGATGGATGGATTGCGATAAGAGTTGTATGAGTCCCCATTAAAATGATTTAAAGGTACAGTTACAGGAGGCTTCACCTCCCTGGGGCTCACACTTAACCATACACCTTAATCTGAGAACAATTAGTTCTTCTAATGTCCCTCCCTGGATATCAGCCCTGATAAAGAGATCACTGAAGATATGCAAGCTTTGTGAGATGTGGTGATGAAATCAGATGGGGCCCTGCTATCAAAAAGGAAGAGTGTCTGGGCTCTTAAAGACTTATCTTTTTAAAAAGCCGCCATCCAAGTCCATGTGGGAGAAGCATACCAGCCGCAATAACCAAGGACTGGGAATAACAAACTCCAAGACTGGAAGAAGGCGTTGTATTAGAGCTTACATTCTGAGCACCTGGTTTGCAGGAGGCTGGGGCTGACCATGATGGCCCAGAGTGCACTTGCAGAGTCCCTGCATGGAGTAGCCCTGCAGGGAACATCCCGGGAGCATCAACCAGCGGTGGGAATGGCCTGGACAAGGAGCAGAGTGCATCGGAGGGCGCGGAGTGATGCACACGTGCTGAGCTTAAACTTTAACACCTCCTTAGGCTTGCCCTTTTGACCCATTTTACATTTGTTCTAGTTTTCATATTTTCTGCTCTCTTTTGGATGGAGGGTTTTCCGTGAGGTTTCTAATGTCTTGTTTTGTGTTGCTGGAATGCTTCGGTGTGGGTTTTTGACTGGATATTGTTTTCTGTACAGGAAGCCCAGGATAGGTAGATCTGGAGAGACCATAATTGGGTTAATGACTTCTTGAGGGCGCGGCAGGGCAGGTTGGAGGGAAATGAGAGCTAATAGTGATGAGCCCAAGAATGAAGGAAATGTCCTAAAAGGACGGCGGTGGGGATCACACAACTCTTTGAACGAACCATTGACTGGCATGGTAGGTGAATCACATGCCAATAAAACCAGCAACAACAAAAAAAATCTTTTAAATAACCTATAAGAAAGAGAGAAAAGGCAAAAACATACTCTGTCCAGTTAAACTGCAAGGTCTACGTGCCCAGACTGCAGTCTGATCAGGGGTTCCCTTCACTCCGCTACTCCTCCTTTTTTCATTATTATTCCCCTCCAGAACCCCCACCTGGATGTTCTCTGGGTCCCCGTGGCCCCCTCTCCGGAGGCTTGGGCTGTTCCTCAGGATAATTGAACCTATGAGGGGGACGAGGAGAACCTTCAAAGACAAAGTCAGCTTGTACTTTTCCTTGACCCAGTTTCCAATCCTCAAGTCTCAGGGCGCCGGCAGCCACTGCTGGGCAGCCCAGAGCGGCACCCTCTGGACGGAGGAGGGCAGAGACTCCAGAAGAGAGTCCTCCGACAAAGCAATGGTCATTTATAAATTATCAAGGGTTCATGAGGGAGGGGGGTAGCGGGAAGGGAGGGGGAAAATGAGGAGCTGATGCCAAGGACTTCAGTAGAAAGCAAATGTTTTGAGAATGATGAGAGCAACGAATGACACACGATGGAGGCATGTATGGACTGTGATAGGTGGTGTAAGAGCCCCCAATAAAACAATTTTTTAAAAAAAATAAAAGAGTCCTCTGGTGTGGCTTACCTAGCCTCAGCCCCTGCCCCCCCCTCCACCTCAAGAGTAGCAGGGCAGTGCTGGGGGAACCCCTCGAGTGCGGCTTCAGGAGGGGAGAGCCAGCATTGTACTCCAAGAAATGAGACGTGAGCGGCCAGCAGGAACGGTGGCTCAGGGAGTCAAGACCCCGCGGAGTCAGGACAGCAGGACGAGTGGAAGTCAGGACAGAGAGAGGCACCGACGTGGGAGGGATGTAGGCACAGGTTGACCATACAGCATGAGTGATTTAGGGGAGAAATTTGAGGATCTCCATTCTGGCTAAATTGTCATCATTGAAATCCTTTATTATTGAGACACTGTCCAAGACTCTTCCCCAAGTTTCTGGGGTGCAGCCAGCTGACCACCCTGTGCCCTCAGCACTCTCTGGGCATTGTCTCTGAAGAAGAGGTGTCTCCGGGGCTGCCCTCACCCAACCAGGGATCAGCACTGGGGCTCAGACCCAGCCGACCCTCTTACTTTGCATCCAGGGCACATTCAAAGGAGGAGGAACACTAAGAGCTGTATGGCCTCAGAAACGAGAAGACTCGTGATACTTTGTAAGAACTCGGTGTGCTAGCCCATACAGCCACTGGACTAGTCGTTGGCAAATGCAACAACCGTTACTTGTTTTCACATCCCCTTTGCACCCCCAAACCCAAAGGGTCTCTAGAGAATTCTTTTGAGGGAGTCATGGCCTGAGAAGTTCACGTCAGAAAGCAAGAAAGGCAGTTCAACGATAGACGTTAGATAAAGGAGAGAATAAGGTCAAAGTGTTAACAAGTTAGGAGACAGAAAGCAAAGGCACAAGGAAGAATAAGCAAAGTCAAGAGTGAGTCATTTAACAAGACAACCCCTGGTAACAAAGACAATTTTAAAAAGTAGAAAAAAACAAACGAACAACGTTGAGACATAAAACGGGGAGGGGGGGGTCTGTTATGGATGAAATTGTGCTCCACAAAAATAAGTGTAGTCAATCCCAATCCCTATCTCTAGGATTTGGATCCACTATCAATGCCTGTCAGTAGTCAAGACATCAAAGACATGGCACTGGGATAATCTGCCGTATAAGATCTCTCTCAAGCATTAAAAAAGCAAAGATGTTGGGCTGAGCCCCGGTGGCGTAGTGGTTGTGCGCCAACTGGGATGGAGGTTCGATTCCAGCTCCACGAAGCAAAGGCTGGGCCTCCTACTCCCACCACCTGAGAGCAGTGATGCCCCCCCAATTTTTTTTTTAAAGCAAAGATGTTAAGGACCCAAACTATGAAACCAATGGTCTTGTAGGAGAAGTCCTGATGGTGTAAGTGGGTTACACACTGAGCTGAGAATTGCAAGGTCAGCAGTTCAAACCCACCAGGTTCTGTGCGAGAAAAACCTGGGACCATTCGCTCCTACAGAGATTTGAGGTCTAGGTAGTCCAAAGGGACAGTTCTATTCCATCCTGCAGGGTCCTGACGAGGAGGCATCCCCTCAATGGCAGTAAGTTAAAGCCACTTTAGAAAACCTTTCTGTAAATGGTAAAACACAGTTACCATAAACCCAAAAGCCCAGTCATGACGTCCATTCCTGCTCATAGGATTTGCTATATATGATTCCTGAGACTGTAAAAACACTAAACCATGAGGGAAGCAATTGGTAGGTTTCAACTGCCAACCTCGTAGTTCGTGACCCAGTGCACATCCCACAGAAACACTAACACTAACCCTGAGACCTGACCATTCTGCTCCTAGGTAAATACCCTTATGGGCAAGCCAATGTGCATGCATGAATTTTTGTAGCAGCATTCTTCCTAACAGCAAAAAAAGTGAAAGACTACTATTCTGTAATTAAAAGAAATTAAATTTTTATTTCTTTGTTTTTGGGCCATCACTGCCCTCTGGTGGTGGGAGTAGGAGGCCCAGCCATGCTGCTGGATTTGAACCTCCAACCCAGTGGGCTGCAGTCCCGCGCACAACCACTACACCACCGGGGCTCAGCCGACATTAAATTTTTAAATCAATGACCGATCCCTGCTACTGAGAGTTGAACCTTGATAACTCTTTTCTAAGTCAAGAAATCATCCCAGTTCACATATGACTTGATTAGAAAAATAAATTGCCATTGAGTTGATTCTGATTCATAGTGACCCTATAACACAGAATAGAAAGAGGAAAAAAATAGAACATAATAGAACCACCTGTTTGGGTTTCCAAGTCGTTTAATCTATAAAGGAGTGGACAACCTCATCACTTTCTGGAGGAGCTGCTGTTAGATTAGAACTGCTGGCCTTGTAGTTAGCAATTCAATGTGAAACCCACTACGCTACCAGGACTTTCATGAAATGTGCGTCATAGGCAAAGCTATAGAGACAGAAAGTAGATCAGTGGCTGGTTGCCCAAAGTTGGTGGCATATCAGGGATAGGAGGGGTCAGGGAATGACAAGGAAGAGGATAATGAAAATATTCTAACGCTGATCTGGTGAGGGGTGTGCCACTCCGTCAATATGCTCAAAACTCTCGAATTGTGCACTGTAAGAGGATACACTTTGTATGGTTTGTGAATGATATCTCAGTAAAGCTGTTTTGTTGTTGTTGTTTTAATTTTTTTAAGTTTCAGGTGTGGAGAATCAAGACTAAGGCCAGGATGTGAGACTTTTATTGACCGTCCTATCAAAGATCCTAGCCAGTGCAGTACGATAAGAGAAAAAAAAAAAAGATATAAGGCTGTAATGAAAGAAAGAAAAATGTCTATACAGAAACCCCAGGGAGGCTTCAACCAAGTCCACACAGAAGCATGCTAGCCTGTGTGATGCAAGAATTGTCATTAATAGAATCAAAATCCGCAGAAGGGAATGCTATCAGAGCTTAATTGTAAATGCCTGGTTTGCAGAAGGTGATGGATGGTAGTATATGCTCAAAACCCTGTTTTGGGGTCCACACATGGAGTAAGTCTCTGGTCATCGCTCTCTGACCACAATCGAGGAATATGAACAACCTTGTTATCAGACAGAGCACTCTGGAGAAGATCATAGTAGGTATAATCATGTAGTTAGGTTAAAATATAACATCCTATTTGACCACCCCTTTGACTCATTTACAACTGTATCAATTTTAAGGGGGGAGGAAATACATATGGATTTAGCCTCTGGTGAACTCCCTCTAAACATAGAGCAGAGACCTGAAGAGCCTCACTGTCAAGAAGAGTGCCTTAGAAAGTACATTAGGACTCAGATGCTTGGGAGGCCATGGGGAGACCCCTACTAGTACTGAGATGTTTCTGCCTTCAATGGATACTGCTGATGGTTCCTGAGCCCTGGAAACGAGGAGCCATGGAGAGACCCCTGCCAGTGCCAGGCTGCTTCTACTGTTTCTGCTGCCACTGGACACACAAGATTATGCAACCACTGGCTTGTGATTGTCCTGGTGTCATTGCATGTGCTTCATGAGTCAGATGGAGACTTTATAGATTGGTATTGGACATATGGGCTAATATCGGACTTATGAACTTGGCCTGGACTGGGTTGGGATGCTTTCTCAATGTTCCATTTCTCTTGTATATAAACCTTACTCTTATATCCACATGCATGTTTATGACTTTGTTTTTACCCGGACTAACACACTTTCTTATCTTGTTTTTGTTACTAGCTTTTTTAGTTTTGGGGGTATGTTCTTTAGAATATGAAATCCAAGATGGGTGAATCTACAGAGCATGCCACTGGATTAATAGCTCCTTGAGGGGCTGAGCCCCGGTGGCGTAGTGGTTGTGCGCGGGACTGCGGCCCACTGGGATGGAGGTTCAATTCCAGCAGTAGCTCCACAGGAGCAAAGGCTGGGCTTCCTACTCCCACCACCAGAGGGCAGTGATGCCCCCCCAAAAAAAAACAAAACAAAAACAAATAATAGCTCCTTAGGGGGAGGGCAGGGGAGGTTGAGGGGATCTGGGAAGCTAACAAGAAGAAGAAGAAGACACTGTTTTAAAATTGATTGTAGTAATGACCTTAATACTTTTCTTGATAGGATTAAACTATTTTATGATGTGCAGATTATGTCCCAATAAAACTGTGATTTTTTTTTCAGATAGCTCATGTCAGTAAGTGCATTATCAAGGTTACTTTTATTTATTCTATTTCTATTTTATACTATTTTATTTATTTCTATCAACCAAATGCTTAGGATTTTTTTAACTTAAGATGCTTTTACAATCGTAGTAAGAACTATTCTAGGAATAAGCCTAACAAAAGCATTCAAAACCTTTATGGAGTGTTGTAAAACTTCACTGGGAGCTATTTTAGAAGAACAGCCAAGGTCTATATATATCTTGCATTCTTCTGACAATAAATTTAAAAGGCAAGAGACCAAATCATAAATTTTTAAAAAAAAACAATTTTTAAAAACTTGGCAATGTCTTTTCTACTTTTCAAACAAACTCTTGCCTGGGGCTTGCACCTCCGTTAAGGTTTAATCTCCAGAAGTCTGTAGCATCCTGGGATTAGGAAGCCACAGCATCGAGGGCTCCTTCCCATACTACCCCTAGTCACGGACATCCTTGTCACCCTTTCTCTCTTCGGTGTTGACACCTGGCAAGGGTCGTGTGGGCTCACTGCCCCACACTCCCTTTCCCTCCCACTCATTCACCAACTCCTTCTCCACCGCCCTCCCTAGTTCCATATCCAGTCCTATCTCATTGGATCCTCTGCAATGTCATAGCTGAGCGGTGTCTCCCTGCCACACTGTGCCTCCTCTTGCTCCTCTCCTCCTCTGTTCCAGAGCCAGCTCTTCTCCTGGCTGGGCCCTTGGGTGCAGACAGACATTCCCCAAGGTACTCCCAGACCCATCAGTTGCTCATCCACTCTGTCCTGGGCAACTTTGCCCTGCCTCGTCACTCAGACCAGTGTTTTCCCAAAGAAGGATTTCAACCCACTGGGTTGTGGGTTGCCCCCAGGATTGTTTGCAAATGACCTTCGACAGAAAGTATTAGAGCTCATTTCTCATAAGAAAGCCAAGTATTGTGTCACAGCCTGCTTGTTTCCGCTGTGGTGGGTGTGAGCTGTTCTGGACTTCTGGGATATCATGAATGCTCTTTTTCCTGTGGGTCACAATTAAAACTTGGTAAAAACACCGAATCAGATGACTAGTGGCTCCCTCCCTGTGGCCTTTGCATAATCTGTCAGCTTGCAAAGGGGTGGAGTGTAACCTGTCAGATCGCAGCTTGATGGCCTCGGTTGGAAGCTCAATGGAGATAAAGAGCTCACTGGAGGCCAGACATTCTCTCTCTCTTTGCCAAACATTCCTGTTGACAAGTCCCATGAAGACATACTGATGAAGGAGCTGGAGCCCTGGAACTGGAGGAGCCACGTAGAAACCAATGTTGATGCTTCCACCGCCACTGGATCCACAAGACTTTCTACCCACTGGCCTGTGATCATCCTGCATTTGGCATCATTGCATGTATTGTATGAGTCTGAAGAGGAATTTACAGATTGGTATCAGGCATACGGGCTAATATCGGACTTACAGTCTTGATCTGGACTGGGCTGGGATGTTTTCTCGATGTACAATTACTCTTTGATATAAAGCTCTTTCTTATTCACAGACAAGTCTCCCAGGATCTGTTTCTCTAGTCAACCTGGACTAACTCACTCTCCTTGCCCAGTTCCAGAGCCTCCTTCCCAACTAGCTGCTGCACAGCTCCCTGTGGATCAGAGCGGAAGCAGACCCAGAAGCATTCTCCTTCCTTCAGAAAGGCTCTTCTTTCCCATGGCCCACCCTATTCTTCATAATCTGCCTCTGTCTGGCCTCACCTGGGCTAGAATCTCATACTTGAGTACCCCAGTTATGCAGAATTGCTCAACCCTCCCTGAACTTCTCAACCCTGGCTCAAGCTGCATGGTTATCTTCCTGTGCTAATAGATCATCCCACTTCAAGTCTCCCTTCATTTGTCACCAGGACCCTCATTCAGTGTGGGCCGCCTCCCCATCCTTAAGTTAAAGTCCCTTGTCCACACCTCCAGGAGTGACTCAGATTAGTTGAGTGCTGTTTCTGAGTTCCCCACCCCAAGTGGCAAGTTCCCAGGGACTCAGCACTTCATCTGTCTTGAACACCATGGCTCCTTACCACTTCCTGTGGTGCTTGGCACAGAATCAGTCTTCTGGAAGCTCTTGTTCAGTCAGAAGCAGGTATGGGGAAGCCAAGAGCAAGGGCAGATGGCACAGCTTGGTTTCTGACCTGTACCTCCTACTCCACAGTGGACATCCAACAGGGATGCCCACCAGCCATCCATACACACTGCCCTACCCATGGCGGTTACATCATCTCCTGTCAACTTGGGCAAAGGGGTGGAGTTTAGCCTGTCATTGAGGTCACAGTCAATGAGGCCTTGTGTGAGCATGGGCTACTCCTGAGGATTCTGGGAATTCCTGTCTCTTCCCTAGAGGTAAGACACACATTCTCTCTCTGCTTCTGCTGACAAATCACATGGAGCCCCCTGATGGAATCAGAGACCTGGAGCTGGAGGAGCCACGTGGAGACCCACACCAGCACTGAGATGCTTCTACCACCACTGGATCTACAAGACTTTCCACCCACTGGCCTGTGATCTTCCTGCAGTCAGGATCATTACATTCCTGTGTTAGTCCGGATGTTCCTGTGTTAGTCCGGATAGGCTAGAGAAACAAATTTCATAGACACGTATATAGATATAAAGAAAAGGTTTATATACAAGAGGAACAGGACATTGAGCCCAGTTCAACTCAAAGTCATAAGTCCGATATTAACCCACATGCCCAAAATCAGTTTATAAAGTCTCCTTCCAACTCACGAAGTCACAGGTCAGTGGGTGCAGAATCCCAGCACTGGCAGGGGTCTCCACATGGCTCCTCACTTTCAGGGCTCAGAGTCCATCAACAGCATAAGCAACTCATCGCTGGCAGAGGTCTCCATGTGGCCACCCCAGTTTCAGAGGTCTGGCTCCATCAGGACAAAGCCATGTGGTCTCTCCACCAGCTCCTCCAGCTTCTCGGACGCTGCCATCTTGTCTTGTCCTTGATTCATCGTCTCTGAGAGTAACTCCCAACAACTAGGGAGATAGCTTCTCATCTCCACGAGGGAAATATCGTGAGATTTCCCAGATGTATCAGGAGAAAGCCATGCCCACACAGAGCCCTCATTGGCTACTCAATGGCTATCTCCAGATTATTAGGCTAGACTCCACCCCTACATCTCAATCATGAAATTAATATAAGCACATGACTGCCACACTGCATAAGTCTGAAAAGGAATTTGTGGACTAGTATCAGATATATGATCTAATATCAGACTTATGAACTTGATTTGGACTGGGCTGAGATGTTTTCTTACTGTACAGTTTCTCTTTGATATAAAGTTCTCTTACACACATGAGTCTCCTTAGTTGTGGTAATCACCTAATAGGTGTCAATTTGAGGATTAATAGTGTAGGGACTGTGATCATATGCAGGCATCCTCAAACGATGGCGCTGCGGGCCACCTGTGGCCCACCAAGGACATTTATCCGGCCGCCTGGTGCTTTTGCCGCAGCTGGCTGTCCTGCTTCGCAGGCGCCTCATCCCAGGTTCGCAGTGAATTTGTTCATAGTTGTTTTTGTTTGGATTTTTTTTTGGGGGGGGGGACGTCACTGCCCTCTGATGATGGGAGTATTTTGTTTTTGTTTTTTTAACTATAGTCCAGCCCTCCAACGGTCCGAGGGACAGTGAACTGGTCCCCTACTTAAAAAGTTTGAGAACCCCTGGAATAGTAGTTAGTACTCTGCGTTGTGGTAAGCGTGTAGGGGTAGAGTCTAGCCTGTCAATCTGGAGATAGCCATGAGACACGGCCTTCTCCTCTGAGAATTCTGGGAAATGCGGTACTTCCTTCTTGGAGGCAGGAGACACTATCTTAGTTCACATCCTTGGAGACCTTCTACTGACAACACTCGCTGCCTGAGAGACTCGACTGACAAGGCTGGCTCCCTGCCAGACATCCCTGAGGAGAAGCCACGTGCACCTATCCTGATATAGCCAGAAACCCGGACCGAGAGAAGCCACGGGGAGACTCCTGCCAGTGCTGAGATGCTTACAGCACCACTGGACCCAAAGACTTTCTACCCACTGGCTTGTGGCCATTCTGCACTTGACATCATTGCACGTGTTTCATGAGTCAGAAGAGGACTGTATAGATTGGTATCGGACGTATGGGCTAATATTAAACTTATGACCGTGGACTGGACTGGGCTGGGATATTTTCTCAATGTTCAATTGCTCTTGAATATAAATCTCTGTTTCTCTAGTCCACCCAGACTAACATGCCAGTCAACCTGGACTAACAGCATCTCTTCACTTTTTTTGTGACTGTGTTTTTGTTGCATTTCCTTGACAAAGGTAACAAACTAGCTCCCCAAAGAAGCAGAGACGGGCGGCCTTCAGGAATCTCCATGCCAGGCTCTCCTCACCACTGACTGAATGATGACCCCAGCCTTCCAGTTTCTCCAGTCCCTGTGCCCCCTTACTCAGGCCTTTGGTGATGTCACTGCCTCGCTCCAGAACCAAAACCATGGCTCCTTTGGGCCTAAGGCAGGCAGTTCAATCTGCTCTTTCCCAACTTTCAAGGGACCTCACTGAACTCCTGACCCAATGTACAGTCACTCGGATGTCCATCTCTTAACTATGTCATTCAATTCCTCTGCCTGCACACGGTCCACATGCAGCATTCTCATCATATATTCATCAGTCAGTTTTTACCGAGAATGGTATTATATTCCAAGGACCATATCTGGTGCGTGAGGCGCTAGAAAGGAAACCGAGCAAATCCTTCCTGACTAGATCTTTCTGTCCAGAGCAGGGCTTCTCCACCTCAGCAACATAGACATGTGGGGCTGGATGATTCAATGGGATGGTGGGGACGGGGGCAAACGTGTGCATAAGACACTTAGCCGCAACCCTGGACTTTACACACTAGACGCCAGGAGTACAACCTTGTCACAGTTGATGTACACAAAAATGTCGCAGGTACGTGTCTTCAGGCATTAGCTAGGGAACAGCATTATCCTCAGTTGAGAACCACTTGCACAAAAAACAACCTTACTGCCATCGAGTCGTTATCAACTCAGAGTGACCCTATAGGGCAGGGTAGGACTGAATCTTTGAGTTTCTGAGGCCGCAATCACTTACAGGAGCAGAAAGCTCTGTCTTTCTCCCTTGGAGCAGCCGGTGGTTTTGAACTACTGACCTTTAGGGTAATAGCTCAACACATAATCACTACACCATCATGGCTCCTCCACCGGTCAAGAGCAGCAGTTTTTAAATATATCAGGCATATATTTAAAGAGCGTATGAAAAGAGAGATGACTAGGTTCCCACACTGGGAAAGGAGGAGTCAGGGATCCACAAATCTGCATTTTTCATAGCTGTCAGACAGGCTAACCCTGACTTCCTGTCTCATTTGTGACTTCACGCTTCCTGTGTCCAAGGGCTATACCATCTTCAGCACAGTCTAAACAATACCCTTCCAGGATGGACAACGTCCAAGTTGAGTGGATTGACTCACGTTCTTGAGCAAGGCCTGCAAATGGCACTGCTGTGACTTAGAGTCACTGTGAGTCAGAGTCAATGGATGGCAGGGAGAGTTCAGAGGAGGAGGGGAGCCGGACAGGTACAGGCAGCTCGTCTAACCACCCAAGACCAAGGAGGCCTTGCCACGGAGCTCTTAGTGCTGAAGTGGGCTTTGGCCCTGGGCACGGATTCACTCCCTTGTTGAGGAGGCAGAGGGCTCTGGCTGCCCCAGCAGTTCTGGGTGTCCTGCTGAAGAAGCAAGTGCCAAGACAGCAGCAGGCCAACCGCCTGCAGGGCTGCAGCAGGCCACTGGAGGCTGGCTGCCCTTGCCCAGGGTCATGTCTGGAGGTGGCAGGAACCAAAAGAGGAGACAGGCCCAATCGGATCCAAGGAGCAGGGAGACTGGGAAAATGTCCTTGACGGCCACCAACCACTAGGCAAGAACCCTCCTGGGTCAGACCAGTAGTGGCCAGAAGCAAATGCCCAAGACAACCCTCCACTCCGAGCACTCCAGATCTGGGGAGGGGGGGAGGGGACATTCCCTGGAGGTGGAGCCACGTACCTGCACCCCTTCCTACTGCCACCTCACTCCTGGGGGCTCACCCCAGGGTGTGGCCACAGCACTGATAGGGGCACAGGTGACTGCTGGCTACCTCGTGGATAAAAGGGAACAACCGCGGCTTCACGATGTGGGCGTTTAAGAAGATCGACGCTTCCTTAGCCGGCAAGGCTTTTTTGATTTTATTCCTATGAGCCTGGGGGAGGGGTGGTGAGCGTGGGGAGACGTTGGCAGCGACGTGAGGTGAGGGGGAGCTCTTTCCAAGAGAAGCTCTGAGGTGCGAGCATGCAAGGTACCCCCCCCCCTCCATTCCCAGTACCCGGTCAGGCAGCGGAGTGGATAAGCGGGCGCATGGCAGCCCCATGTACACAGCGGCTGACGCTGTGCCCGAGTTTATGAGTGACAACGCTCCCTAGGCTTGCTTTTAATGGAGTTTCCCCAAGATCCGTAAGGGGAGGGCGGGAGGGGGGTATCAGGAAGGAGAAACCTTCGGTCGCAGCTCTGGCCTTCTGGGCTAAGGGACATGTGTCGAGGCAGGGCGCAGATTGTGCGCCTCGGGAGCCCAATGGATATGAGATTATAAAAATTCACCATCACTGTCGCATCTCCCCAGAGCAATTGCCAACCCCACCTCACGCGACGCTCCTGGGGGAGTGGGGGGAGTTTTCCCCGCCCTGCCTTTACCGGGGTCTCCACAAAAGTTTAGGACTCGCGAGGTGGTTCTATCCAGCTTTGAGCCCTCCAGCCCTAGGGGAGCCTCCTCTTTGACCCAAACAGTCCTGAACCTCTAGGTTGAAGCGGGCATCGATCTCACCCCACCACCGTTCCGACAGGATTTGTCCTCAGCCTGGCCACTTCAAATTCCTAACTACCCCCTTTTCCCCAGCGGAACAAAGTTGCCCAGCCCCTCTCCTCCGGCTGGGAGCAGATGCGCTTTGGGGCGTCGCGCCCCAAGGCTGGCTGGCGGTGCTCTCCGCCAAGTGTCCACTCCACGGTTACTCCCCCGCAGGACCCGCTCAACCCGCGGGGGCTCTCCCGTGCACCCCGCGCACCCCCAGCCGCTCGGACTTTCTGACCTCTTGATGTAGTTCCTCCCGTACAGGATCTGTTGCAGCAAGGTCACCAAGGCGAAGGCGCAGATGAAGATGAAGAGCAAAGTTCGGTTCCCCAGCAGGTCGCGGCTGGCCGAAGGGTCGGCGTAGCGCATCCTGGCGGCGGCGCGCGCGCGGCGGGCGCGGGGCACCAGCGGGCCCGGCAGTCACGCGCGGGGCTCGGGGACCCCGTGGGGCACGCGGCCGGGCTGGCGCCTCATGGCGCGGCCAGGCGTCCGGGGGACTTCACGGGGCAAGTTTCCGGCCGGGGCGGGGAGACATCGGAGGGTCCCGGCGGCGGCAGCGGCGGGCAGGCTGGCGCCGGCGCCTGCAGCTCGGCCGCAGCCGGGCCTTCCCTCCCGATGCCTCGCTGCCGAGCGCCCTGGCCGGCAGTGGCCGATTTCCCCGCGGAGAGGCGATGCCAGGTGTCCCGCGCCGGGGGCGGCCCCTCCCGCCGGGGAGGCGGCCAATCGGAGCCAGGCCCCGGCGCCGACCGCGGGTGCGCCCCAGCGCGCAGCGCACCGCCCCTCGGCCGGCACGGTGCGCGGTGGCCGGCCCGGCCGGGCCACGTCCGATCCCCCGGCCTGCAGCGACAGAGCGCCGAGGGTGGCCTGGAGTGATGCCGGGGAGGGGAGGGGGGCTCAGAAGCTTGGAGCGTCTGGCGGGAGGGGGGGGGGGTCGGAGCGTGGAATTAAGAGGGGGAAGCGGCGGCGGAGCCGGGCTCACTGGAGGGGGACCATTTGCATGCGGCGCGCAGGGCACTGAGTCACCGGCGCGGCCGCGTCCTCCCGTTCTCTCGGCAATTTCTCCGGAGAACACCGAGCAAGGTCAGCCGGGCGGCCGTCAAGGACGACGCGGCGCGCGGCGCCCGCATGCAGATAGCCGGCTTGCGGGGAGGCTCGCCCGCGCCCCGGGCGCCCCACGCCGGCCGGGAGGAAATTCAGGGACCGGCCGCCTCCTCTACAGCGTCCTCTCCCTGCACGACTGCCGCGTGCGCGCGGCCAGCCGAGACCCAGCGGCCACCGAGACCCTGGGACCTGGCCCCATCCTGGGATGCGCTTGGAAATCCGAGGTTAAGCTGCCCATCGCCTTCGGGTAACGCGGTCCCGCAAGCTGGTTTGTAAATCAGCGCGCCGGGCAATAGTGCTTCTGAGCACACGCTGGGAGTAGGGCCGCTGCGGGAAGCCTGCTCCCCCAAAGCGTCCCCACCCTGCCTCATCTCTGGCAGACACCGCAGTGGCTCTGGGCGCCTGGAGTCACGCACCCCAGGCCCTCCCCTCTAACATGTCCTGAACGATTCCAGGGCGCCCCCTTCCCAGGGCCCTGGACCCGCAGGTGGACTCCAGAGTCAGACCGGGATTTTACTAGAAATATGACCAACATGCTAACAGCAGAGAGGGGAAAAGATAAAAAAAAAAAAAACTTTGCGGGGCCCAGTTAGTGATTTCCCCTCCTTACTGAAAAGACCAGGGAAGCAAAAACCTCCTGCTTGGAATAATTCAGAACTCAGACAAGTTCCACCTCTGCTCGCTGCTTTCAAGTCAGTTCCGACTCACAGTGAAGCTACCGGACAGAATAGAGCTGCCTCTGGGGGGTTCCAGGGCTGAAGAGATCCCCATCTCTTCAGGGGATCAGACAGCTTCCTCTTTCACCCCAGAGCAGCTGCTCGGTTCAGATTGTAGACATGTGGTTAGCAGCCCAGCATGTAATCCTCCCTGCCACCCGAGCAAGATGGAAAGGGGCCCTGGTATCTATAAAGTGTTCATGTAGCCGACATGTAGCAGACGTGTAGCAAGGCATGAGGCTTCTCCACCAGGCAGGAAACATCCCACCCTCCCTCCAGTCCCACGTTGCCTGGGGCAGCAGGGCCACCGCCATCACTCCAGGCCACACACCACCTTGTTCAGTTTTTCTGTTTATGGGGGTGTGGGACCCACTCAGGATACAGGCTTCCTTGTGAAGACAGAAAGCAAATCTATCTGGAGTCAATCCAGGCTAGTCACATCTTTTCATACTGGCATATGAAAGGAGTCCTACCGTTTCCCGGTCAAGCACACATATCACCAATGAACAGCTGGCTCGCTGATTTGTTCACCAGTTGAACCATCACCTAGGAAAGTGGATCACAACACTGATGGTCGCCTGACCCTCAGGAACCTCCCCAGGGGTTCCTTGCCTACTCAGGTGTACAAGCTCAAGGACTAGCCCCACCCCAGCACCTCACACCCAAATGACTTGGGTGTTTGTGTTTTCTATGGTCAAGGAGAAAGAGGGGCAGCAGAAAAAACGGGAAGCCCTTCAATGAGCCGGATTGACATAGTGACCACAACATCAGGCTCACGCCTGGGAGCAATTGGGAGGACGAATGGTGCGGGACCGGACAGTGCATGGGGTCACTGTGGGTCAAACGGCCTCAGGCGCACAACATAGAGGGGCCCACATAGTGTGCGCCCTCTGGTGCCCGCTTTCCTGTGTCCAACATTGATGGTGAGTTTCATCTGTAGCCTGTGGGGCGGTCAGAATTCCCAGAGACCTCCCCTCCCCAAAAGGTTCCTTACTCCTCCTGTAAGCATGCCTCTCAGCTGTCGATCAAAGGCCAATCTCTGAGCCACTGCAGAGGGATTTGTCTCTGTTTGAAACTGGCTTGTGGGTCACAAAAGTCCATTTTGGTGTTGACTGTCCTCCTTTTATAGGCACCCAGACCAGCGTTTAGGTCTCGAAAACAGTGCGAGGGGCTGTTAAGGCCATGACCTTTCTGTGTTTTGCTTTGCTTTGCTTTTCCCTTTTATTTTTGTAGAACAACATCTACGAAGAAAAACATACCATATTCACCCGGCCTAGCTTGTAAAAACGCCATTAAACACACACACACACACACACACACACACACACACACACACACACCATGCATGTTGTTCTTGACTGTGAGGGAAGTTTGCAGATGTAAAAAAAGGCCCGAACCAGTCCACTTTGAGATGAGGAAATTATCTTTGGTGGGCCTGACCTAATCGTTTGAACCCTTCAAAGGATTGGGGCTCTTTCTGGGGAGAAAGGGATTTGCCTCCAGGGAAATCTGTTCTGGGTTTAGAAGATAGAGGCCCCCCCCCCACCCTTACCCCATGATAAACGATGTGACACCTCGAGGTGCTGGGCCTGGCTGGCCAGAGTTATCAAGAAGAGAATAAGCTACCATCCTTCATTTACAAGGAATTCTGCCACAATCTAGATGAGTTTGAAGGAAAAACAAAACCAGACAGTGCCATTGGGCCTCTTCTGACCCATGGTGACCCCTGTGAGTGAGAGTCTCTAAGACTGTAAATTTTTATCAGAGTAGTTTCCTTTTTCTCCTGCAGAGCAGATGGTGGTTTCGAACTGCCAACCTCGCAGTTAGCAGCCCAACGCATCACCACTACACCGGCGGGGCTGACAAGTTCAAAAGAGGGTCCTTAATCTTAGTGTGTGAGACGCTGGGCTGAGAAACTGGCTACCGGGTGCTAAGATGTTAGCCGTACAGAGGGGTGAGCTGTTACGTGTCATTCTGAGCCGCTAAGTTTGCGGTCATTTGTTTCACAGCTGTGGCAACCTGGTACACTATGTGTGGCCCTCGTTTATTCAGCTAATTACTGTGAGTGTGACGGCGCTGCAGCTTATTTACTGTCTCTTCTGCTGTGCGGCAGTGGCTGCTGGGGGCCTCCCAGAGCCAGGTCACCATGTGTTTGCCTGCCTGCTGGGTGTCTGCACTTGGGAGTGAACTTGCTGGCTGGGTGCGGTTTGGCTTCAGTGGATGATGGACCAGAACCGGCACCCTTCCCGGGCAGTGCACTTCAGGAGCAGGCACCACCCATCTGTCAGCTGAGGCGGGCGTGTTGCCAGAATGCTGAACAGGTCTCAGCCGGGTGTCCAGAATAAGATGGCCGAAGCTAACGGGCCCTCGCCATCAACCGCTCCCTGACCAGCCAATGAACACCTCGTGGATCGTGACAGTCTGCCCCCATTGAACACACGGAGGATGGGCATGGAGGAGCCCAGGGCAAAAAGAGTGGCCAAGAAGAGAATGCATGTGTTCCTCTTGAGTGGCAATGACCCCGTCTTCATAGGGGTCTGTTACTTTTTAGTACCATCTTTTTTGGACCATAAAATGCACCCAGTTTTGTTTTGTTTTGTTTTTTGGCATCACTGCCCTCTGGTGGGAGTAGGAGACCCAGCCTTGCTCCTGGAGAGCTTTTGCTGGATTTGAACCGCCAACCCAGTGGGTCGCAGTCCCGCACACAATCACTACGCCACCGGGGCTCAGCCTACGCACCCAGTTTTTGGAGCAGGAAAACAAGAAAAAAGGTATTCTGAACCAAATAGTACCAATATACTAAAATATTCATTAAAATAAAGCTTAAAAATAAATAAAGCTAAATACGGTAATATTTAACAGTGTAAACTCAACAGTCCATCATCACTTTCATTGACAAGTAAGGGGGAGGCATGCACTGGGCTGATCATGGGACCTGACTGACGGAGACTCCAGGAGGCGGGACTTCCCCAAACACACAGCAATCCACAGCATGCCAACAGCAGCGGACACTAAGCAGGCGCATGGGATCATAAATATTCTGGGGGGCCACACCTTCAGACCATAAGACGCACCCTTGTTTCTCCCCCACTTGAGCGGGGGTGGGTGGAGGTACGTCTTATGGTCCCCAAAATACGATAGTTAACTCAGACGAGAGTCTCATGACCTGCTGAGAAGTGGATCGCCACATTCACTGGCTCATCTCGAGAGCAAAAGGTTCAGCGATGGCAGAAAACCCAAAGACTCGCTGCCATCAAGCCAACGTCAACTCCCCATGACCCCAGAGGGCTGGTGGAACCAAGACCGTCACTCTCTACAGGGACTTCCATCCCTGCCTTACTCCCACGGAGCACCTGGTGGTTTCAAACAGCTGATCTCACAGCAGCCCTTCCTATAACCACTTTGCCACTAGGGCTCCTTAGCAAGCCAAGAACTGAGGGTAAAACACTAGCCCCGCCCCCGGGCCTCTGTGTCCTCAGTGACCAGGTGGCCTGCATGAGTGAGCAGTAAGAAGTGAGAAGTCATGGGTCCGGCTGTAGGTTCGATGTCGCTTCATGAGCTGACAGTCTGCAGAAGGGCACAGCGCTGCCCTGGGTTCCTGCTGACACTGCCTACCTAACCCTGAGGGCATCTTAAATCTGCCTCCCTCAGGAGTCTCGGGGCTTAGTGGGTTAGACATTGAGTTGCTAACCTCCAGGTCAACGGTTCAAAACCTCCAGCCGTGCCACAAGAGAAAGAGGCCTTCTGCCCCCCTCAAGAGTGAGTCTCAGAAACTCACCCTGTCCTACAGAATCACTGTGGGTTTGGTTCCTTTTGTGGTTTTCAATCTATATTGAATCCAAGAGCCCCTCTCTGTCACACACAAAAGCACCCCGGATCTTGAAGCATGAGCTGGCATGAAGCCCCCGCTCTTCCTCCCACTGGGAGTCTGGGCTCCATTGTAAGCTGCACGCACTCCCAAGCTGATTGCAGGGCCCCAGTAAGTGCTCTGGCAGCCGCCTTGCAAACAAAAGAGGAAACACGTGGATAATGGATCGCTCTGCCAGACCCAGTGA
>PVJH01019640.1:37500-42316 GCA_004026705.1 Nesogale talazaci
GCGAAAAAACCATAATTTATTCATTATCAAGGAGTGAGGTGAGGGGAATGGGGAGCTGATATCAAGGGCCCAAGTGGAAAGAAAATGTTTTGAAAATGATGATGGCAACACATGTCCCAAGGGGCTTGACACAATGGATGGGTAGATGGATGGATGGATTGTGATGAGTTGGACAAAGCTCCAGTAGAATGATAAACATACATTTTAAAAATTAAAATTTTAAAAAAGAGAAAGAAACACATGGAGCATAGACCAGTGTCCACAGGCGTCGACACCAAGGGGCAGCAATTCACTGACTCAGGCTGAGCTCATATACAGGCCAGATCAGAAAGCCAATACCGTATCAGTGACCCCGGGAGGTCCCCTGAGACTGTCACTGAGCAACAAAGCCCGGTTTTTCTCCCTCAGAGCTGGGAGATGATGGTTCAGCAAACTTTCCCAGAGGATAGGAAAGTGTTGGCTCGGTGAATCAGAGTTGCTTACTTTGTGTGTGTGTGTGTGTGTGTGTGTGTGTAAGAGAGAGATTTATATCAAAGAGTACTTGTTTATGAAGAAAACATTTCGGCTCCATCCAGATCAAGACCCTAAGTTCGATATGAGCCCATACATCTGATACCAGTCGATAATTTCCTCTTCAGACGGATGTACCACATGCGATGATGTCAAATTCAGCAGGACCACAGGCCAGTGGGTGGAGCGTCCTGTGGATCCAGTGGCAGTGGAAGCATCTCAGCACTGACATGGGTCTCCACATGACTCCTCCAGCTCCAGGGCTCTGGTTGCCATCGCCATACCTCCCTGTGGCTTGTCAACAAGACCGTAAACAGTTCAGGGTCTGTTCGTTGACCTCCAGGAGTGCGCCCCGGTGGAGTTGGATGGGGTGCCACACCCTGATCCCAAAGTATATCCTTGGCACTCCATCTGGAACTCCAGGACCCGTTGCATACCTTTGGGGGGGGCCGATGGCGACCTCTGCCACCTGGGTATTTTTGAGATTGCGCCAGCTGTCTCAACTGCCTGCCCCTTGCACAGATCTTAATCAGGGGGTTGTCATTGCTAAACACGATTTCATGATTAGTTTCCTGTACATCATGGGATTGTCTGTGGCAACAACAGTTTCCTGAGCTGCTCAATAATTTACCCAATATTCCGGCTCCCAGGAGCAAAGGCTGGGCCTCCTACCCACCACCAGGGCAGTGATGCCTTAAAAAATAATAATAATAATTTACCCAATAATTGACCTTTATTGTGATTGGTTTAACAACATTGTTTAAGTTGTGGTCCCAGAACATGCCATGCATGGCAAGAATTGTAAGCCCATTACTTCCCATTATGCTTGGAGATATATACTGCTGGCTGAACCTAAAATAAACGGAGCTTGATCAGCACTTGTCTTCCTCCCTGTCTCTGTGTCTTTTCTTCATCCAGGTTCGTCGCTCCCCTAAAGTCCCCACGTGAGGGTCTCGCTGGTCGAGACCCCCACACATACCCTTAGTTTTTTGCCATGGTGTGGTTGGGTCAGACAGGGTATAATCCTATTCCTGTTTCTTCACTGTGGTCCCCGCAGGGCCTTGGGTTAGCGAGGGGAGCGTATTTCATAGTGGGGCCAGCCATATGATCCTCTCTGTGCATCAGCTGTTCTGGGTGGGAAAATCGTCCTGAAGGTTTGGTGGGCCAGGATGCACTCCATTCTCTCTTCCTCCCCCTACACACAGTTGCTTACTTTTAAAATGTATATTTTAGCAGTTTTCTTGACATACAAGTCACATACTGTACAATGCAATGGTTTTATATATCGAAGAGATTTGTGCAATGATCACGACAATCCATTGTAGATCATTATCTTCCTTCTTATTTTCATACTCAAAGATCCCCATTTCCTGGCCGCAAACCCTCCCCTGACAGAACCCTAATGAATTATTGCTCTAGTTACTCTCATTTTTGTTTGTTTTTTGTTTTTTTAATTTTTAGGCATCACTGCCCTCTGGTGGGAGTGGGAGCCCCAGCTTTGCTGCGCTGGATTTGAACCGCCAAGCCAGTCGGCCGCAGTCCCGCACTCAACCACTACGCTACGGGGGCTCAGCCCTAGTTACTCGCTTTAGAGAGTACCTATACTGGATTTCACAGAAAGTCATAAAATAAAATTTAAAAACAACAATAGCAAAATCAAACACAGAAAGCCCCCAATCTAAGAGAAAGCAAAAAATAATCGTGTAAAATTTTAACTGAATGTTATCTGCAGTAATCCACTTTCCAAGGGCTAGACAATTCACATCCTTGGTCTGAAGGAATTTCATGGAGGCTTAATGCACAGAGGGACTCAGCAAGTGGGTTTTAGGCTTCCACCATCATCCATAGCCTTCTGTATACTGGGTTTAATGAACGCGGGTACTCAGAATTTAAGCTCTAACAGAAGTCCCTCCTCTGATCTTGGGCTAATCAACGTGATAAACGGGGGTGGAAATGAAGTTGTCGAGGATTTCATTTTACTTCGTTCCCCAAACAACACCCACAGAAGCAGCAGTCAAAAGATAACACAACCTATTGCATCATCGGGGAAATTTGCACAAGATCTCTTTCAAGTGTTAAACAACTAAATTGTCACTTTAAAATGAAAGGCACGCCTGAGCCAAGTCCTGGTTATTTCCAGTCGCCTCTTCTGCAGAGAGAAGCGGGACAATTCATAAGAAAGACGGCAGACTTGAATGCTTTGAATTATGGCATCGGCAAAGAAAACCATTCCGTAGACTGTCAGGAAAAAAAGAAAGAACAAATCGGTGGTGGATGAAATATAGCCAGAATGCTCCTTAGAAGTGAAGATGAGACTCAGGTACTTAGGACATGCTATTAGGAGGTAGCAGTGCCTGGAGAGGGACATTGTACTTGGTAAAGTAAGCCCATTGCCCTAGGGTCAGTCAGCACCGATGATAGCGACTCTATAGGACAGTGTCCGAGACTGTAACTGTTTACAGGAGTAGAGTCCCATTATCCGAGCTGAAGAGGGTTTTCAACTGCCCACTTGCCCTTGACCAGTCCAAAGAGCAACCGCCATGCCACCCGCGCTTCTCCGGTGAAGGAGAGGTCACCCCCCCACAAAGGAGTCTCGACAAGATGGATTGACATCGTGCCTGCAAGTGGGGGTGTGAGGATGGGGACGCACCAGGCAGTGTGGTGCAGGGAGAGGATCACTGTGTGTGAGAACTGGATCCGACAGCCCCGCATGGCAGCAAAGAACTCTGAAGAATCCAGGTCCATCCAGAAGAGCCTCCAAAGAAAGGCCGGGTGATCTTTGAAAACACAGTCGCTGCGGATTTTCTGGAGCACAGTCCTCCCACGGCACACACCGGGTCCCCGCGGGTGGGAACTGTCTTGAGGACAACTGCCTCGGCTTGACTTTTCACTCAGAACTCAGCCCCAGGAGCTGGGGTCAATTCCAGAAACCACACTGCTGCTGACGTCCAAGTGGGGGTGAAGGTCTGTTGGAGAGGCACGTTGCCAAGCGGCGGTCTTTCCATTCCCCCCGCGGTCCACAGCGCCCTGGTTATCCAGCGCCGCTATAACAAATACCACAAGGGGGCGGAGTTGGTCAACAGACATGTATTGTCCTCCCGATGGGTGCTGTTGGGAGGTGTTGTCCAGACGTGTTTTACAAGTCAAGATAAGATCTTGCTGGAGCTGCGGTCGTAAAACAGAGTCGGGTTTGCAGGCTGGACCAGGCTCAGGTCTGCATCCCTGAAACTCTGGTCTCCGCTCTGCCCCCTAGTGGTGCCCCCAGCTCAATAAACTATTTCCGGAAACTAGAGGGTGATGACGCTAACTGTATTTACATATCCACAATGCATTGCACAGAGGCCAAAGATTCCACTTTAAAACAATTGAAGTCTCCGCTCTTTGTTACCCCCAAATGAGAATCTTCTCATAGAACTATAAAATAAAAAGGCAGATGTCGCCAGTTCTTGCGCTATGTAGTCACCGTTAGTGACTTAGGTGTATCAGTTATTCCAGTGGTGAGCTTAAACACCTCAGCCACATACTCTGGTTTCTCTTCAGATCGTATAAATCTTTCGCCTTTTACTAAAGATTTCCGTGGAGAGAAACAACTCTGAGTTTTCAACCAATTTTTTGAGACCTTGCTTATGCAAGGTTCACTGTGCTGTTAAAAGTAGATAAAAACTCTTGCCATATCTTATGATGTGCCCTTTTTGCTACTAATTCTGTGTATTGATAACGTGGGTAACTATTGTTTTTTAAATTTTTTTTACATTGTGAGGCTTGATAAACTGCTCCTCGTGTTGTGATGTATTTGATTGCCAACTTCTCGTTAAGTTAGAGATGTTTTAAAGTGTAGTTAATTTTCCTTATTGCTTTTTACTGAGATGTTCAAGCTCTTTAGTTTCATGTGAGAGGAAGTTGAGTGTTGAGTATTGGAGTACTGAGTTGCTAGTTTACTTGTCAATAAAGGCTGTTGGAGAGAAAATGGAATTTCAGTCACCACATATGTAAAAAGAATCTCTGGGGCTGAGCCCCCGTAGCATAGTGGTTGAGTGCGGGACTGCAGCCGACTGGCTTGGTGGTTCAAATCCAGCAGAGCAGCAAGGCTGGGCCTCCCACTCCTACCAGAGGGCAGTGATGCCTAAAAAAAAAAAAAAAAGAATCCCTGAAGAAGCTCCTGAATTCACACCCTGTGGTCATCAGCTTATAGGGGTTAATTACCTGTATGGCAAAAACTGAGATGAAGCCTAAGGGGGCTGAAGATTCTTAGGAAGGCTAGGAGCTAGAATCATGTTCCGTTACATAGCCCCCCAAACGATAAGAT
>PVJH01019641.1:0-42329 GCA_004026705.1 Nesogale talazaci
TGAAATCGGGACTGTCCCACCAAAAGCGGATCGTCTGGTCGCTTAATGAGGAGAAAGTGATGGGAAGGGAGCCTATTAAACTCACAGTGCCCCTATAGAACAGAGCAGAACTGTTCTATAGAGGTATATGGAACAAGGGTATAGTCTAAGGAACAAGTCACACAGAGGATAAGCTTTAGAAAATTCTGGAATGTGAGGGTAGTCTCACAGCAGGCCTAATGCCCGACAAGGGAGTTAAGGTTGTATCTTTACCCAGGGCAGTCTTTGGTAACTGTCCCTTGTGTGTCTGCGTGTGAAAGCCCAGGGGTTTCTGGTTCTCTGTGCAAAGGGTTCCAATAGGCCAAAGGCAGCCCCCTGAATCCAAGTACTGAGTGCTGGGATTGAGTGCATGTGCCTAGGGATTGAGTCTCTCACCCCAATACACATGTCACTTCATGTGTATTGCTTCAGCGGCTTTCCTCTGGTCATGCCAACCTTTAAGTTCTCCTCCTTCAGACACTGTAGCTGGAAGATGGAGGAATCTTGTCAGTTTGCATCCATAAATTAAGGGTGCAACCCTCCTTCTGGTTCCTTCTGGGCACTTAGAGTAGGTGAGAAAAAAAGGCCGATGTGTGGAATCTCTCTGATTTGGGGCTTGTTTGCTACTCTGCGATGTTCTATCTCCTCCTAGTGTTCATACATTTATTATTTATTCATGCTTCATTCAAAAATATTTGTTAAGCACTCCTTGTATGCAGGACCTTATGCTAGATAACATAAAGACATGGGAGATTTTGTTCCCCTTGTTGATGGTTGAGGCCATGGAGTTGGTTCTGACTCACAGAGGCTCTCCACAGAACAGTACCCCTGCCCCAGCGCACAGTAGTCTCACATTCACTCACTGTCACAGCCACGGTGTCCAGGGCCTTCCTCTCTGTCACTGCCCCTCTGCTTTACTAAGTGTGGCATCCTCTTAAACCAGGGACTGCTGTCTCCCGAGTAGGAGAGTAAGGGACTTACACAGAGAGCACTGCGAGAAAAGGCTCCTTAGCGGAGTTAAAACACTCGTGAGTAAAGTTATAGAATATGAATAGAAATTAGTTAGAAAATAAGTGGGCCAGAGGCTAAAGGGCATCTTGGGTAGTGAGAACATGACATAAAAAGAACAGGTTTATGAAGCATTATATGTATCAATAATGCATTAAAATCTAGCAGAATGCTTATGAGTATTTTGCTAATTGTACCTTGGTTTACCAGACTGAAGTGCAGACTAGGTAAATGGCAGGAAGTCAATTCAAAGGATGACTTAGTTCATGACCAACAGAAAATTACTATTTTACTGCTCTGTGTCCTGTTTACCTACTCTGGAAGATGAAAGCAATGACCTGCTTAAAGGAGTGCTGTTTAATTAATAACCAGAGTTGCTTTTAAAGTGTTCCTATCCTCCTCAAATGTGAAGAATGAATACAACTACCTTGGAAACTGGGCTGATTAAAGACTTTGGATTTTAACCCTTCAGACTGAATCAAATCTAAAGAAGAAAATAATTCTTGGCTCCCTCTTGTCTGTACCAGAGGATTTTTTTTTATCGATCTCTCTTAAATAATTTTGTCTGAAAGAAAATGGTCAAAATAAGATCATTCAAGGCACAAGGGCAAACCCTTGTGAAGGGTTTCCCATAGAAGATGGGAAAGATGCCAGTCAAAGTGGCCATCACTTAAGTGGCTTCCAGAGAATCTCTTCAGACGGCCTACATCATTCTATGAAGTTTAAAAGTAAATGATGCTGCTAGCTGAACTTAATGAACAAATACTAGTTTCTGGAACTGTTCAAAGTGTTTGCACATGTATAATTAAAGATAATTCTCCAGGCCATGGCCTAGATTTATTATTAGCTGTGATTCAGATGAGGAAATGAAGGCCCAAAGAGTCTTCAGGAGTATGGCCAGGCTCACTCAGAAGCACTGGTAGCTTCGAGCTCCAGCAGTATTTTCTGACAGCTCTCTTCTCTGCTGTGATGAGGCTTTTTTATGCCACCAGTTTCCCTGTAGTGTTCCTAGTCAGAATAGTTTCTGTAAGGTATTGCCACCTTAGAGGGGACAAAACAAACTCTTCTGCAAAGATGGACTCCAAAAAGTTCATGGAAAGTTCCATTTTCCACAGACTTTTAAAAAAATTGTTCTCTCAATAAGAACAGAGCCTTTTAATTTAAAATTAACCAATAAATCATAATTCCATATTGTATTTGAGATCATTTTGCTTAAAAATGACATGGTTCATCATCAACCCAAGTATATTTCAACTACAGGTTAGTTAATCCAAGTAGTAAATAAAGAATAGACCACAGTATAAAAGCTCCCTTACTCTAGAAGTCAACTTTTAATGGCAAAGTCTGTTGCCAACAATGAATGTACAGGTAGCCATCAAAAAGTTATACATACAAATCCCCAACTGCTTCTACATGCTGAAGCGCCCTTTGCTAAGTGAGAGGCATAAAAATGGGGCATTGACACTGGCTGTGGTCATTATGACCCATCTTATCATCTAGAGGGTTTTTCTACTTCGTTTGCAGCAGTTCTTTATGACTTTATGCATCCAGCCAAGGGTTTTCAGAGAAGGTGCAAATCTGGAAGCTAAGAGGCACTGGAGCTTTCTACCAGAAAGAAAACAGTTGTTTCCATTAGGTGTTTTAGTAAAAGCGGTAAGAGGTCAATATAATCCAGAGAAACAGGAAAACAATAATCAATTGACAGTAGTGCTCTAGATATGTTTCCCGATCTTTTAACTCAATCTTTGTGTAGACCATCCCTAAAACAGTCATTTCTATCTCTATTTTGTTTTCCTAGCTCAGCTGATGGGAATAACACAGCCCCAAACATGCATGACTCACCTCGGTACGACTGCAGCTGGCAGTGCTGTCTAAAGATGATCACTGGAAGAGATGGGAGGAGTCAACAGCCAGAACCAAACCCCAGCTTGGGGCTGCTGGCATGCCAGATGAGGAACAATCTGTCCTCCAAATGCAAAACCAAACTATGATAGGAGGAGAGAAGGAGCACACAGGAGAGGGGAGAGTATTCTAAAAATTGATACAACAGGCAACCAGCCTTCTTTAAAAAAACAAATCACTCTCATCGCTATCAATAAGCACATTTCACTTTCATCCTATTTTCTCTAGTTTTCTCTTTTTGTTATGATTAGATGCCTAGATTTTATTCAGGTAGATTTTTTTTCCCCACATTCAGTTCACTTTATTCTTTCCAAAGGACTCCTTCTCCACTTGACTCTGCCAGACACCGCCCCCCCCCCCCATCCTCCCAGCAGCCCTCTCGCTGGCGGTCATGTGGGGACAGACACAGGGTCATCTTCAGTCCACTTCTGCTGAACTCTGTGTTGCATGTGCCACCCCCGCTGCAGTTTCTGTGCCAGTCACAGGGGGATGTGCTCCTGGCATGGAATGGGGGCTGCAGTCTGCACCTTGGTCTGCGGCTGAGTCTCGGCAGAATGGTGGTGGTCAGTCGGTGACTGTGGCCATTGCCCATAAGCGGGACATCGCCTGCCTTCATGCATTAAATTAACCAGCCAACAGGAGTGCACATGCATTAAACTAACCAGCTGCCAGGATCTTGTCACTGCGAAATGACTTAATGGGGAACTCCCTCTTCCCCCTTCAGGTCCCACAGGTGCAGGACTGTGGGGCTAGCAGTCAGTCAGGTGGTTCACGTCGGACCCGTGAGCCTAGACGTGGCACAGCCCCCTCTTCTCTTTGCCCTCTAATGGCACAGCGGGGGCACGGTGGCTGCACTGCAATGCCTCTAGGGGCAGATCTCTAGTTTTCTTATTCAAATATTACCTACTCAATTAAAAAAAGTCTAAAGTAACACAATTATCTCAGATGATCCATGAATCATCACTTAAGTTTGTTTAGCCACTAAGGTGTTGATAATGGGTTGGGACCAATGTAATTAATTTATGGTAAATCTCTATCATTTACAGTATCTTGGCATATCAGCTATCTGGCTCTTTTCATGAATATAATCTCATTGAATTACATTTCAGTACATCAAAGTTCAAGTCTCTCACACGATCTCTGCTACCCTCAAGTATTTTTCTACTTTAAATTGATGGGGTGGGGGAAGTGCAGGTTGCTTGTGAGAAGAAGGGGAAGGGACAAGTTAATGTTTATCTTCAGCAAATTCAGTGGTTATCTTATTATTTGCCATGAGGGGTGGGGGTAAGAGGTGGTGCTAATTAAGACAAAGCATAAACAACCTAAGCCTAAAGTGACAACCTATACGAAATTAATTTGCAAAAGGAAGGAGAAAACTGGGGGTGAGGTACAGATGGGAGCGAAGGTAGCGGCACCAACCAGTCAAAAAGCCTATTCTGGAACCAGAACGTGTCACTTTGGTTCCTGAAGACAAGTCTCAAGAGGAAATGGGTAGAAAGGAAGACAAAATTTAGAGGCCAAGTGGTGAATGGGATTCTTTTTTTCCTCTCTCAATGATTTAGTTATAAATATAGATTATTAGTCTTCTCTCTATATATGTAACACAAGTCAGATAACTCACTACCATGAAATTTCTGAAATGGACTCTTTCGTATTTGTTACAAAAAGGTCAAAATCACATACTTTCCCCTTCTTTCAGTTTAAGGTTTGAACTGAAATTGTATGCATAATAATAATAGGTCTTAATATCTATATGAAATTAAGCCAAATGTGGTCCCTTCGCCAATATATGAGACTATATTATTTCTATCATACTTTCTTTGAATTTAAGCATGAGAAAAACTACTTGAAGCAACTCACAAAGAGCAGGTCAAGGGAAAAACAAAGCTAGAAAGAAGAGCGAAATCAAAACCAGCAGCTGGAACACATGCTCTGAAAACTTGAATGTGTCACTTGAGTATTGACAATACCCCAAAGGGGAAGTTGATGGAAGTTGACAGACCCAAAGGGGTCTGTTACAACCAAGTCAGTGAAAAATAAAATGAAATGCAAATCTCAAGCATGATAGATGGCCTAGATGGGCTGCGTTCCAAAAGATGGAAGGCCATTCCGTCTACAATCTCTATTGGACCAAAACAAGGGGCTGATTTCAATGTCAGAATTCTTTTTCTTGCTGTTGCATTTTTCTCTTTGTTGTCTTCAGGGAGTGATTTACTTTTACCCTTTAATATTATGAGACCATTTCTTCCACCACCCCACCTCCCAAAGAGTAGTATTTTTTATGTATTAAAAGATTTTTAGAGGGCTGAGCCCCAGTGGCGTAGGTGGTTGAGTGCGGGACTGCATCCCTCGGGCTTAGCGGTTCAAATCCAATGGCCGCTCTCAGAAGCAGCACTGGGTAGCGCCCACGACCACCAGAGGCAGTGATGCCCACAAAAAAAAAAAAAAAAGATTTTTAGAAAATGGAAAATCATGTGAGACGATGGCCGTGGTGGTAATGGTTATTCCTTATTTCTTTAGCTGCCCTGAGCAGTGGCATGTCTGGTTTAACATGAATAGCTCTTTTAAAGGGCAAACTACGTAGAAAATGCATCTGAACTCATTTTTGTCTGGATCGATTTGCTGGCAGTACCTAGTTGATCCATCTGTTTCCCTGCAAGTTCAGCCTCCCTCAAGATCATGGGTGATTATTGTTTGTTTATTTTCCCTGAGAAAGATTGTAGATACATTTCTCCTTTTAATCATTACAAGAATATGTATAACACCATCGCCAACATCAAATTCTCCACTGTATGCTTTGGTGGCATTGTTTACTTTGATCATGTCCTGCAACCATCACTAATATCTGTTGTTGAATTTTTCATCACCATAAACAGAATCTCAATGAATGGATATGCTTTTTGCAGTGTAATTTCCCCTAAGACTTCAGCCCACATTTGATATCACTTTCCAGGATTCAGACAAAACCAGAAACGCGCACTTTGGCCTCTTTTATTCATCAGACTGGTCTCAGGGCCTTCTTTGTAACAGAATATGGCGTTTCACAATAATTCACACCGAGTAACTTCCAAGAAAAATATTTTGTTTTCTAAACACATAGCAAGAACCTTCTTGTAATATATTTTCATTATTCTTAAATTTAAGTTAATGTATTAGTGAATAGAAAGGGTTGATCTACATACTGATCAATGTTAATACTGCCTAAAGTTCCCTTGGGAGAAAAATGTGACTTTCTTCTCCTGTACAGAATTACAGTCTGAGGAACACACAGGTGCAGTTCTACCCTGTCCTATAGCCAGAATTGATTGCTATGAGTCAGAATTGGCAGTAAGTGAGTGTGTGAGTTCAAGTTTCCTCTCATAGAACATAGTCTAGAAACCTCATTCATGACATAAAAAAAATGAGTAGCGATTAAAATGGAGAGAAATTGCATCTAGTGATATGAGAACAGTAGGATCTATTAGTTCAAGCTGAAAAGATAGGGCTATGAAAACTGACTTGTGTCCACTTCTGAAGCGGACATGCTATGTTAGCTTTATTTGCTCATGATACTTTCTATTGTCAAACAATAGATTAGTTTGGATGGCAGTAAAAAGAACAATGCTAATATATGCTGTTGTTGGGTTCCATTGAGTTGGCTCCTACCCAAAAAACCCTATGCACAACAATCATGATGAAACTGCACAGTCCAGTGCAATTCTCACACTTGTTACTGTGCCTCAGCTTATTGATGCAGCCACTGTGTCCGTCCATTTGATGAGCTCCTTCTTCTTTTTCACCGTCCCTCCACTCTACCACACACGGTGTTCTTCTCCAGGGACTGGTGTCTCCTGACAATATGCCCAAAATATGTAAGACAGCGCCTTTCCATCCTTGTTTCTAAAGAACACTCTGGTCTTACTTCTTCCACGACAGTACAGTATGTCCTTTTAGCAGTCCATGGTACTCTCAGTACTTTTCTCCAACACCACAATTCAAATGCATCTAACCTTCTACAATCTTCTTTATTGAATGCCCAAGTTTCACATGCATATAATGCAATGGACAATAACATAGCTTGAGTCAGACACACCCTAGTCCTCAAAGTAACATCCTTGCTCCTCAATACTTGAGTGGGGTCTTGTGCAGAAGATTTTTCTAATGCAATATGTCTTTGGATTTCTTGATTGTTGCTTCCATGAGCATTGATTGTGGAGCGAAGTAATCCTTGACAACTTCAACCTTTTCCTCTATTTTTCATGATGTTACCTATTGTTGCAGTTGTGAGAATTTTAGCCTTCCCTACATTGAGTTGTAATCCATATTGACAGCTGCAGTCCTTGATCTTCATCAGCAAGTGCATCAAGTCCTCCTCAATTTCAGCAAACAAGATTGTGTCATCTGCTTTCCACAGGTTGTTAATAAACCTTCATCCAATCCTGATGCCACACTCTTCTTTATGTAATCCAGCTCTTCTGATGATTTGCTCAGAAGATAGACTGAACAAGTATGGTGAGAGGATCCAATTTTGATGCAAACCTTTCCTGATTTTAAACCATACTGTATCCCATTGTTCTGTTCCCACAACAGCCTCTTGATGCATGCACAAGTTCCACATGAGTACAATGAAGTGCTCCAGAATTCCCATTCCTCTCAGGTTGATCCCCAGTTTATTGTGGTCCACAGAGTCAAATACCTTTGCAGAACCAATGAACCACAAGTAAACCTCTTTCTAGCATTCTCTGCTTTGAATCAAGTTCAATCTGATGTCAGCAATGATATTCTTTATTCCCTGTCCTCTTCTGAATCCAATCTGAACTTCTGGTAGTCCCCTGCCAAGGCATTGCTGCAACAGTTAGATGATCTTAAGTAAAAGCTTACTAGTGTGTGATGTTGATTATATAATATCGTTCTATAGTTTGAAAATTCTATGAGGTCACCATTCTTTTCTAATTGGCACAAATACGAATCTCTTCCCATCAGACAGCTGGGTAGCTGTCTGCCAAATTTCCAGGTATAGGTGAGTGCTTCCAGTGCTTCTTCAGCTTTCGGGAATATTTCTGTGGCATGCCATCAGTTCCTGGAGACTTGTTTTGGCTAATGCATTCAATGCAGCTTGAACTTCCTTCAGAAACATATGGTGCAAAAGTCCTTATAGGCAGTAAAGACTCATGTATAAGCCTAGTTTTTCAGCTAATTTTATGCAGTTTTTGTGGTAAAATTAGGGGTCTCAGCTGGTATTCAAGTTGGCTTATACCCGAGTATATGCAGTATATATTAAGCACTAACTGCCCAGCACTTTGTTAAGCATTTAGTTTGCATCGTCTCATATTAGATGCCCCCTAAGTCTCAACTCATGTGATTGACATACTGTATGCACATATCAGTACACTAAAATAGAAGGGGTTGCAAAGAATTCATGAAAAAAATCCATTATTTTTCTTTAAAAAAAACATTTTATTGGGTATCTTTCAGCTCTATAACATTCTATATATCAATTTTATCAAGCATATTTGTACATATGTTTCCATAATCATCTTTTGATCCTGCTTTTCCTTGAACTTTTTTAAGCTTTTTGTATATAGCAAAATGTGTATGTGTCCAACCTTTTCATTTTGTAGACATAACAGCTATCTGAAAAGTATGATCTAATGAGGGCTTTGAAAACTTTTCCAGTCACCTGCAAATTTCCTTCATTTTTTCACATATTTACTGTAGAAAAATATCCGCTACTCTCTGGCGGCTTACTTACTACATTCAGTAAATTCTCTCAGACTATCTGATGTGTCATTTAGTAGGACTAAGTATCAAGAGTGACCAGTTAGGAGAGCTTAGGAAAGGAAAGGTTTAGCCTGAAGCTTGATATTTTTGTCAACTCCATATAACTCAGTTCAAAGAAAGTATTAGGTTAGAAAAGACGTATGGAGGAAAAAAGATGTTAGTGTTGGATTAGAAATATTACACCAGATAAAGAGAGAGTCTCATTTTCATTTTACACAAAGAGGAACGTGAGAGAAATCAATCATGCAGAGTCACAGAGTCGTTGAGTTTATAACCAAATCTAAGTTTATTTGCTTCCAAATTCTTCCTAATTACACCACCCTCATTGCCTGGAGTTGGTTTGAACTCATCGCGATCCTCTTGGAAAGAGATCTCTCTGGGGTTTCTAAAGTTGTCAGTCTCCAACTTCTTACTTCTCTGGGGCATCTGGAACTGTTAATCTTTCAGTCTGGGGACAAGCAAACATTTTAGCCACTTGCTACTGAAATTCTTTCCTTTCTGCCTCCTTTCAGTTAAACAGCAGTACTGCTTGCTTTCCTTGCTGCTTTCTGTTGCAAAAATCTCAGGTGAGCTCACTTTTCAAGTCCCTTTCTCAGGTAACCAAAGTCTATGTTTTCTGAGTTCTTCCGAAACCCATGACGGTGGAAGTAGTTTGGAAGGAAAGTTAGAGAAAAGTGCTGACACATAGAAGCATGTGATATCTAGTGATTAAGTCTCTGAACTCTGGAGCCTAACCTTTGGGGATCAAATGCCAGACTTCTTATTGCCTGTGTCACAGTGGGAGAGATAACTAAGCTCTTTATGCTTTTGTTTCTTCATTTGCACAACGGAGATAGTAAACCTAATACCTATCTCATGGGGATTTCTGAGATGAATGCTGCAGGCACAAAGAATAGTGCCTTTTGTACAGGATGTGTTCAGTACATGCTGCAGGATATTTCAACCAAATGGAAAGACACTCAGTGTTATGGTTGGACATGGAGCTGGAAACTATGATGCTTTGAGAACTGGCTTCCTCTGAACTAAACTCACTGCCAGAGTTAACGCTGACTCATAGTGACCCCCTGTGGCCTGCCAAGACACTAACTTTATGGGAGTGGAAAGACTGAAAAACCCAGTCTCTCTTTCTCAAGGAGTTGCTGGTGGTTTTGAAGTGCCAACAATGAGGATCACCGTCCAACGCTTACTGCTACACCACCTGAACTAGACAAATATGGTTTCATGAGGTGGAGAAGAAAGAGAGAAGGTACATAGGTCCTTGTAGGCTACCTAGCCAAAGGAATAGGGAGAAGTCAAGTGAATTCCATGTAAAGAGGCAAACACTGCTATGAGTGTGGAGGAAGTTCCGCTTGCTCCCTTTCCTGGCTGATCATGGAAGCACTTGGGAAGACAGAGCTTCAGAGAGGAAGTTCTAAGAGATGCAGGTATCAGCGGAATGCTTAAAGAAGAGATAGTATTCAAAAGCTTTGCTCACAGTTGACAGGGCATGGAGGCCACACATTGATTAATGGAAATAATGGGGAAATGAGTCCTGGAAGGGAATTTTATGGAAGAAAATGTGGATAATAAATTTGTGTTGAAAGTGTAGGTGGGGATAATAAGAATGAGGAAGTACAGGGTTGGGAAAAGGAAGTAGAATATTTCAAAATCAGATAAAGTCAACAACACCCTCTTCCCCATACACCAGGATAAACCAGGATCACGACCAAGTTTGGAAAGGGAGGGCAAGCAGGTGAAAAGCATACAATCATACAATCTGGTATGTCAAAACAAAAAATAACTCATGGTTACTGAGTTGATTCTGCCTCATTACAATCCTATGGGACCAGGTAGAACTGAGACTGTAACTCTTCACAGGAGTAGAATGCTGTGTCTTTATTCTCACAGAGAGGGCTGGTTGTTTCGAACTATAGATCTTGTTAGTGGTCAAACATGCACTAGTAAATCACCAGGGCTCCCTTGATAGGCAAGCGGTTAACCAATTTCCACTGAGTAGATCTAATTCACAGGGACTTCATGTGTGTCATAGCAAAACTGTGCTCCCTTGGATTTTCACTAAGTGAATTTGGGGCAGGAACTCACCAGGAATTTCTTCCTACACTCTTGTCGTTGGAATAAAACTGCCCTTTTTTTGTTGTTGTTTGTTTTGAGTGCAGCACTTCCTGCAACTCGCAAATGTTTTTAAGCACTAGTTTAATGTCAAGCCCTCATCTCATAGATCCTCTCAACTTGTCCCAGAGAATTTAAGCTCCTAGTATGAAATACGTACACTGAGTTAAGGCTTAATCCATGTGGCGCATGGACTTGTCAGCAGATAGAAATCCTTTTGAAATTTGTGGTGTGTTCCAGCTTGATCCTATTATGACTGCTCCAATGATTGGACATGTAACACAGATACAATTTGAGAGCACCACAGTTAAAGAAAGGAAAATAACAGTTTTCCAGGCTTTAGAACAATTAACTGTCAAATGTAAATTTCAATCATTCAGATGACATCCACTCTTGAGGACTGTACGAACCACTCCCATGGTGTTATAAACTGGCAAGGAAGGTGAATAGGATATAAATAAAAGAATTGGGTGACTCTATTTTTTTTTTGGTGACTCTATTTTTGTTCTGGAAATTTGTAATATGACACTTAAAATAATTTTAAAATTTTATCCTTGGAATATATGTATTCTCAATATAAATAAACAGGAAATGAATACGGTCTAGATCTAGATATAAATGATATAGGTCTAGATACAGATATACATATACACCTGGTGGTGTGGTGGTTATGAGGTGGGCTGCTAATCATAAGGTCAGCAGTTTGAAACTACCATCTGCTTCAAGGGAGAAAGATTGGGCTTTCTACTTATGAGGAATTACAGACTGGGAAACCAGGGCGCATCTACCCTATCTGACAGCATCACTATGAGTGGAATCCACTCCTTGGCGGCGGGGGTGGGGAGAAGGATTTCATATATACCTTATGAAACATATACACACATATATAATTTATACACTAGTGTCCAATGAATATAGTTAAGGAGATTGACATATTGTACTTCTAAAAGTCTTATGTTTACCTCATAAAAAAGATGTTCACGTTCTCACAGAAGTTGCAAGCCTATTGATACATGGATCTTCAGAAGTGAAGGCTTTCCACGTGCATGTTAAATCGGGGAGGCCAGGGCATCTTTCTGGTTGCCATGCATGCATCTGCCTTTTGAATGGAATTCAACCTCAGCTCTAGGTGGCAGTTTACTCCACCACTTCCTTGTGCTCACTTAACAAGCAGTAGATTCATTCACAGTTTTTCCCCTGAATGCATAATTTTGGGTAAAAATTAGTTTCTGGCTTTCAGTAGCTGTTAAAAATAGATTTGGTTTGAGGGATAAAAATCATGGTTTAGAATGTAGGATTTCCATAAGTCTTGTCATCTTTCATTTCATTGAGTTTCTGGGCATGAAGCAAAAGGGAAGAGATAAATGTGAACATTATAACCAGATTTTTGAGGAACGTCGTTGAGGAAATGGGGTGGAAGCAGCTACATCTGACTTCACCCAACTAGAGAATGGAGATAGAGACTCCAACTGTAGTCTGCTCAGAGATGATTCTGAGGGGCAGAGGGCACAGCTGGCCCCTGCTTTCACCCTGTTTTATCCTGTTCTGACACCAAACATCCCTCCCAAGGCACTCTGCTTCTCTGCTGGGTTTGATAATCCGATCATTTGTACAAACCACACAGAACTCACGACAATACTCATAAATATGAGTTTTCCTAGGGGAGCTAACAGGTCACAAAAACTTTAGGACACAGCTCAGTGGTCCATAGTGCCTCTGCTCAGTTGTCCTGGCAGGATCTTTCTCTCTCTCTCTCTCTCTCTCTCTCTCTCTCCCTCTCCCTCTCTCTCCCTCTCTCTGGTCTTTCGAGTCTTGCCCACATGATATCTTGGCCTCTGCCATGCTCCTGCAAGTGCTGCGAAATGTCCAGAGGGCACCACACTTCGTGGCCAGCTTCCTGCAGAAAGAAACTCAGATTTTCTCATTATGTTGGCCAGAAACCCACCACTTTGCCTCCTGGTCTCACTGCTGCCCTTCTGCTCTCTCTCATGGTCTCCTCTCTCCCTGCAGGGATCAGAGGTGCTTCACTTCTGCTTCTTTCTGCTGCCTGTAGGCTGCTCTGCTCCAGCTTCTGAAATCACCCAATTTCTACCCAGAGGATCAGCAGTACTGACCAATCCTCTCTCTTGGTTTCTCACACCATATTTGCCTGGTCCCTCTCTATCATTTCATGGCATTTCAAAGACTATGGCTAGAAGAGCCCTTCCAAACAATGTCGCTTTACCGCAGTCATCCTCTGAAATCATGACAATACCTCCATGCCAAGATTATGTGACTGTGAAACAGACTAGAATTAAGTGTACATATACTTTTTCCACGAAGTCATTAAATTACAGACTTATCAACGTTGTCCAAGACTGAATTTTCTAAGGTTTTTTATTTTATGCTAACAATTTAATTTTTAAGCAGTCTTATTAAAAAGATAAAAGATGCATATCTATGTTTCTTTACACCTCACGGAAGCAGCCAGGGCTAGCGTTTAATTAGGCTGTTCAGGACCAAAATACCCACAGTACCTAATTAAAAGCAACTCATCCTCTCACCCACTCACCCCTACATAGGTCCCTATGAGGTGTTTTGTTTCCACATGTAAAGACCCCAACAAGGGGAAGTGCAGAACAATTCCTCATTAACTGCCACACAAATAGCTGGCTACACTGTACAAAGTTAACATTTAAAAAAATCTCTAACTAACAGAAAATTAATAGAGGGTTTAAACTTGGTTTTAAAATTAGGGTTTTGGGTTGAGTACCGGTGGCGTAGTGGTTGTGCGTGGGACTGCGACCCACTGGGATGGAGGTTCAATTCCAGCTCCACAGGAGCAAAGGCTGGGCCTCCTACTCCCACCACCACAGGGCAGTGATGCCCCAAACCGCCCCCCTCCAAAAAATTAGGGTTTCTATAAAATGGCCAAAATAGGTCATAATACTAGTGCTTACATTTCTGAACTGTTGTGAGCACAAAGCACACTTATGTCTGTGCACAAGCACTGCCCCCTAGCACCTCATACAGGGAGTGACTCACAGATGGCTTTTTTTTTTCATTGACAATCTGAACAACGCGAGTCAAAGTGACACACTCAAGGAGAACTTTTATTTTTAAAGTCCCCCGTCTAGTCCCATTACCATATTCTATGTGTAAATGGAACAAATGGGGGAGCCATATGGCGTGGGTGTTAGGGATGAGGATATTAGTCATTGAAGTGTGGAAAGTAACAGTTTCCAAAGTGTGCCTATTTGTCTAGAAAAAATGGGTACACAATTACATTGGACAAAAATGAATTTCTGCCTTTCACCCATGGGTGTACATGTATGTGCTACCAAAGTGAAAATTTACATGACCTCAAAGATGAAAAACTTAAACAAGACGGATAGCCCCCCCCAACCCTTCTTTTCTTTCACACAAATGGACTGCTAACTGCAAGGTCAGCAGTTCAAAACCACCATCAACTCCATGGGTGAAAAAGGAGGCTTCCTATTCCTGCCAAAACTTGGAAACCAGGGGCCAGTTCTGCTCTGACCCACAAAGGCTCTCGGAGTCAAAATCAGCTCTAATGCAGTGTGCAAAAATGCAGTCCAGAAAGAGAGAGCGGACCACTGCAGAGTCTCCCCCACACACCCTCGGCTCTAGAGATACTTCTGACCTGTGACTTGGCTTTCTTTAGGAGCGTCCTCGTAGCATCATGGTTACGTTTTGGGCTGCCTTCACCAACCACACTGGGGAGAAAGACGGGGCTTTCCATTCCCAAAAAGAGTTGCCATGTCGAAAACCCACAGCAGCACTTCTCACTGGGTTGCCACGGGTCAGTGGAGAATTTGTTTTTCTTTTGTTTTGGCTTTCTTTAGCATATGGCTCCAACCTCCTGATTCATGATGGCTTCCATCTAACCCACATGAAGGAAAAAGATGGAAGGAGGGTATCCCTTTTGTACATGAAGGCCCCTCCCCGAAAAGTTATATACACCACTTCCACTTATAAACTATTAGTCAGAATTGGATTACATATTTAAATCAAGAACCAAAGCAGCTAAAATATGCAGCCTTTCTTTTACATGGCCATAACCCATTGGCAACAAGTTAATTCTCTCTCTCTCTCTCTCTCTCTCTTTCTCTCTATCTCTTCTTCCCCCCACCACTCCCACACACAGAGCTTCACTGTCATTGAATCAATCCCAACTCAGGACAGCCCTGTAAGACAGTCACACCACTCAGTGTGTTTCCAAGGCTGTATATTGTTTTGGGAGCAGAAAGCCTCATCTTCCTCCTGAAGCAGCTGGGGACTTCTTATGATTAAGGACCAGCTAGTTGCTGTGTCTGAGTAGAACTATGCACCATAGGGGTATTTTGGGTGTTGTGTGGATTGGACTTTTAAAAAGAACAAATTTGAGATATAAAAGACCTATCATAAGACCACAAAAGCACTCACTTAAACTTTATGATTGATGGTTTTTAATATATTCCATAGCATTTTCAGTGGGTAATTTTTCTTTATAATTCTTTTGTTATTGTTTTATTGGGGGCTCATACAACTCATCACAATCCGTACTTCCATGCATTGGATGCACAGCACATTTGTACATTTGTTGTCATCATCATTCTCAAAACATTTGCTTTCTACTTAAGTCCCTGGCATTAGGTCCTCATATTTCCCTTCCGTCCTGCTCCCCCCTTCCCTCATGAACCCTTGATAATTTATAAATTATTATTATTTTGCTATATCTTACACAGTGTGATGTCTTTCTTCACCCACTTCCCTGTTGTCTGTACCCCAGGGAGGAGGTTATATGTAGAATAGAACCTTATAATTAGTTCCCCCTTTCTATTTCACCTTCCCTCCACCCTCCCAGTATCACCACCCTCATCATTGGGCCTGAAGAGATTAACTGTCCTGGATTCCCCATGTTCCAGTTCCTATCTGTACCAGTGTACATCCTCTGGTCTAGCTGGATTTGTAAAGAACTGAGATCATGATAGCAGGGGTGTGGAAGCAATTAAGAACTACAGGAAAGTTGGATGTTTCATCATTACTACATTGCACTCTAACTGGCTCCTCTCTTCTCCATGACCCTTCTATAAGGGGATGTTATTTCACCTACAGATAAGATTTGGGTCCCCAATCTGAACTCCCCCTCATTGATAATGATATAAATTTTAGTTCTTTGATGTCTGACACCTTCAACACCTCATGGTCACACAGGCTGGTGTGCTTCTTTCATGTGGGCTTTGTTACTTCTGAGCTAGACGGTTGCTTGTTTACTTTCAGGCATTTATAACCCCAGGCACTAACTATTTTGATAGCAGGGCACTGATAGCTTTCTTCACCACTTTTGCTTATGCACACATTTGCCTTCAGTGGTTGTGTTGGGAAAGTGAGCATCATGGAATGCCAATTTAATAACAATTTGTTCTTGAATTGAGGAATTACTTGAGTGTAGGTCCAATGTCCATTTGCTACCTTAATACTAACCCTGTAAGTATATGCATGTAGATCTATTTCCCCATCATTATATAAATAAATATATTGACCTATGTACATGCCTATATTTAGACCTCTATAAATCCCTTTGCCTCTAATTTCTTTCCTCTATTTCCTTTATTTTCCTCTTTTCCCACTATCATGATTAGCCTTCATTTGGGCTTCAGTAATTTCTCTTGGTTACATTGTGCTCTATCAATCCCTACCACCCCTCTCACTCCTCCCTTGCCACTGATTTTTGGTCACTTGTTGTTCCCTTGTCCCTGGATTAGTCAACACCACCTCCTTTCCCCCACCTCCCTATCTCCCATGTCCCTCCAGAACCATCAGTCCTACTATTTTCTTATCCAGCCTATCCAGATAGACTCGCAGAGATAGTAATTTGTACAAAAAAACAAGACATCACATAATGAAGCAACAAAAGAAAACAAAAGATGACAATGATAAAAAACCAATGTCCAGAAAAAATATATAAATAAGTAAAAAAATAAAAATAATAATAACAAAAGAAAAACCTGTACATAGTTCAAGGTCTGTTCATTGACCTCCAGGAGTGTCCCCCAGTTGAGTCTGATGGGGTGCCACAACCTGACCCCAAACTATATCCTTTGCACTCTCTCAGGAACTCCATGCTCTGCTCCTCCTGCTGTACTGCTGCATGCCCTTAGTGTTTTGCCTCAGGGTGGTGGGGTCAGACTGGATGCAATCCAGACCCTACATCTCCAGTGTTGTCCCTGTAGGGCCTTGAGTCAGTGAGGGACGCCATGCTTCATAATGGGACTGTCCACATGGTCCTCATTGTGCATTGGCTGTTCTGAGTGAGGATATCGACCTCAAGGCCCTGTGGGTCAGGATGCACTCCACTCTCTCTTCCTCCCCTTTCATTTGCTCTCATGTACTCTGGTCAGACATATCTTTTTTCCCTGAGCTGTCCTCCTAAGTGCTGTCCTCCAAAGCTAACTCCCCTGAGGGGAGGGACAGCTGTCCATGTAGATGGGATTGGGGCTGCGTCCTCAGACCCCTCCTCAGTGGGTGATTTTTCAAACATTTATCTTTAGGTCTTTTTCCAAGGTACTTGTGAGTGGACTGCCACCTTTTGATTAGACATGTGACTGGTTAACTTTTTGCAACACTCAGGGACACCATTACCAATCAGAAAGATGCATGGAGTGGAGAAAGGTAGAATAGTAAGGTTGGAGTTTTAAGTGAAGTTTTACTAATGTGACATCCTAGGATGCGATCAGAGAGCAAACTGACACAAAATTTAGGTCAGTGGATCATTGCTTATAAAGTTGGGAAAAGAAGTCCTGAGATACTGCTGAGAATTTAAACTTTCATACTTTTATCGAGTAAATACATTCCTCTTATAGAATTTTCTACCTCCAAATTATTTGACAAACTTAGGTCCCCATAAAAATTGTGTGTGTGTGTGTGTGTGTGTGTGTGAGTGAGGGCCAGTTATTTATTTGAATTTGAGATCAATTCAAAATCATTTTGGCTGATCTAAAGTTTTTCTTCAGACCTTTAGCACTTCTTTTTGCCACTCTGGTATTCCTAGTGACTGTTGAATTGAGTCCCATTCATAGTGATTCCTACACGTAATAGAACAACATGTTGCCTGGGCCTATGTCCCATTTTAGCACTATATTCAGCATATTATGCTGTAACCTAAGAGGGATTTAGTTGGCTAGTTTTCAAAGTACACCACCAGTCTTTTCTTCCTCATTTGTCTGAGACTGGAAGCTTCTCCAAAATAGTTTCCTCTGGGTGACATTGCGGATATCTGAATTGCCGGTGGCACAGCTTCCACTGGGATAATTAAACCCGAGCCACGACAGAAGGACAAACTGAAAATCAGGTGGTGGAAAACCACTGAACTAAGGTTCTTTTTGTGTACCTAAAATAAGAAACCCCACCTTAGAGAAGAATCCTGCATTCATTGTAAGTTGCGTAGTTACAGCCATTTTAAATTATCAAGACTATCTTATGAGGAATTTATAAGAGAAACAGAAAACTCATTCTCAAGGTACCCAACAGATTATTTTTCTTTTAAGTCTTTGCTTGTCACCAAGTTACCTGCCAGAAATTTGGATCAAATTCATAAAAGAATGTGGAACAAGGGATACCATTGCTGATGCTAGATGGATCTTGACTCAAAGCAAAGAACAACAAAAAGATGTTTACTTGTGTTTTATCGACTATGCCAAGGCATTCAATTGTCTGAATCCTACCATACTATGGATAGTCTTAAGATGCAAGGGAATTTCACAACACTTCATTGTGCTAATGTGGTACTTGAACATGGATCAAGATATAGCTATTGAGCAAAAAGGAGAGTACTGCTGTTTTAGTCCACGTAGACTAGAGAAACAAATTCATAGACATGCATATGGATATAAGGGAAAGGTTTATATACAAAAGGAATGGAGCACTGAGAAAGTATCCCAACCCAGTCCAGTCCAAGGTCATACATCTGATATTAGCCCATATACCCGATACCAGTTTATAAAGTCTTCTTCAGACTCACAAAGCACATGCAATGACACTAGGACAATGGACAATCATAGGCCAGTGGGTGCAGTGTCTTATGTATCCAGTGGCAGTAGAGGCATCACGGTGCTGGCTCATGAAGCACATACAACGAGACCAGGACAATCAGAGGCCAGTTGGTGCAGAGTTTTGTGTATCCAGTGATTGTAGAAGTATCCCAGAGCTGGCAGGGGTCTCTACATGGCTCCTCGTTTCCAGGGTTCAGGGTCCATCAGCAGTATCCATTGGTGGCAGAAGTGTCTTAGCACTAGCAGAGGTCTCTCTGTGGCTTTTCCAGCTTCAGAGGTCTGGTTACATCAGGGTAAGCCCATGTGACTTCTCTTCTTGCTCCTCAAGTTCCTAGGACTCAGAGTCTATGCAGCCATCTTGTCTTGTCAGTAGTGCATCTCCAAGGAACTGAGTCAAGTCTCTCACCTCCAATTGGGAAATACTATGAGAGTTCCCAGAATTCTCAGGAAAACCATGCCCACACAGAGGTCTCATTGACTATCTCCAGATTGACAGGCAAGACTCTACCCCTACTCTCCCAGTGCAGAAACTGACACAGATTAGTGTCTGCACAACTGCACAGCTTAAAATCAGGAAAGGTGTACATCATGGTTGTATATTCTTACCATATTTACTCAATCTGAATGCTGAACCAATAATTAGGAAAATGGAATTATATGAAGTGTGAGGCACCAGGATTGGAAGGAAGATGTGTTAGTATGGGTAGACTAGAGAAACAAATTCATGGATACACATATGTGTAAAAGAGAGAGAGCTTTATAAAAGGGTAACTGTACATTAAGAAAGCACCCAAACCCTGGCAAGTCAGTCTGTAAGTCCTATATTAGCCCATATTTCCATTACTGATATACAAAGTCCTCTTCAGATTCACAAAACACATAAATAATGCCGAATATAGGACTATCATAGGCAACTGGATAGAAAATCTTTGGATCCAGTGGTGGTGTAAGCATCTCAGCACTGGCAGGGGTCTCCATGTAACTTTTTCAATTTTTAGGGGTCTGGTTATATCAGACTGCGTCCATGTGACTTCTCTATATCCCAGGTCATAGTACCATGTTTCTTGTCAGTAGAGCATCGCCAACGGAGTGAGTAGAGTTAGAGTCTGTCTTCTGCCTCCACGGAAGAAAGCCCAGGAATTCCCAGAATTCTCAGATGAAGGCCATGCTCACACAGAGGCCCCATTGGCTATAATTCAATTGACAGATTCGACTCCACCCTTCGTTCTTAATCCTATCAAGTCCCAAATTGGCAGTAGAGTATATAACTACCACAGACCACACCTTTTCAATCTGGCACTTTCGTATAACTCTTTGGCCATATATAATTTTCAAACAAACAGTGACAATATCATATCTGTACCTACCACAATCAAACTAAAATGCATAAAATTCAATATGTACCACCCTCATTTAAACAAAACAGAAATCTCCTATGCTTAACAATCATAGTTGAGTAGCACCTACAACTTAATCGTATTATCCTATGGTATATTCCCCATATATGGTATATGAAAGTTTGTAAGTGAACCACTTCCTGCCCCATATCTTCCCAATTTGGGGAATCCAGTTTTTATACTGCCCACTTATATCAATCCAGTGTTCTGAGGAGACAATCATATTCATTGATGTGAAGAATCTTCATTCCAGTTGGAACCTTGTGAGTCTGCGCCCATAAGCAAACTCAAATCATGACAGGCCATCCATCAAGTCTGCAGCAATATGCACCAGTTCACAGGCTCAAAAATCTTCTCTTTATCTTGTCAGGTACTGGTCGACTCAATGTGGGCTACCTCTCTTAGCCTCACCAGGGTGCCTATTGGTTGTCTTTCCTTTAGGCCAGTGGTTGTCAACCTTCCTAATATCATGATGCTTTAATATAGTTCCTAGTAAAATTTTTTTCATTGCTACTTCATAACTGTAATTTTGCTACTATTATGAATCAGGCAACACTTGTGAAAGGGTCGTTCGACCTCCAAAGGGGTCAAGACCCACAGAGTGAGGACCACTGCTTTAGACCATGGCTTCATCACAGATTCTTAACAAGCCTACCACAAGTCCCCTTGTGGTAGGTCCTGAACTTCAGACCAGTCAACCTACTCTCGTCTTCTCTTGTCCCAATGAACCAGGTCCACAGGTGTCAGTGGGCAAACAACCAATCTCTTTATTGCTGTATTTCTCCTACTTCCACTCAACAAGTGGATCCAAGAGGTCAGCTAGAAAGTATTTCAGCCTGCCCCAGGCTTCCTTTAATGTTCAGTCCTAGAGAGGAGTTTTCTTCATTGTTCCTGATTTTTCCAGCTTCTGAAAAAAACCACTAGAGTTCAAACTTCAAATCCAAGAATTTCTTTTTTCTTCAATCTACAAATCTTGCCCTCAGGAAAATCTCTTGGAATTCAAGTGTCATGAGTACTCCAAAGCACTGGGTGGAACATATCTTTTCAAAGCTCTCTTTGCAGACACGGCCTACACCCATCTAAAGATCATATTTATGGCTTGAAGCAAGTGGGCTTACAAGGTCTCTGTTTTCATACTTCCCCAAATCATTTGTATAAATTCTTATATTTACAATAATATGCAGAATAAGTCAGTATAAACAAAGTAGAATCATATTCTAAACTCAAATCTGTAAAAAAAATTTTTTCTTTTGGTATTGTGGGCATCACTGCCCTCTGGTGGGCGTGAGAGCTACTCAGTGCAACTCTTGAGAGTGACTGGATTTGGCTGGATTTGAACCGCCAAGTCCGCGGACCACAGTCCTGCACTCAACCACTCATGCCACCGGGGCTCAGCCCTCTAAACTCAATTCTTAAAACAGTCAAGTTCAATACTTATCTAGCTTATCTAAATCCTTACGTAGACTACTCTATTTATACAAAAATATGGGATTAGGCCTCTGAGAGTATCAACTACTGCAAAGGCTTATCAATAAACTATGCTATGCAGATGACACAACCTTGTCTGCTGAAAGTGAGAAGGACTTGAATCACTTGCTGATGAAGACAAAGGATTGCATTTTCAGCATGAATAACAATTTAATAAAAAGAAATCATAAATCCCCACAATTTGACCAAATGGTAACATCATGCTGAAAAAAGAAACAATTAAAAGTTTCCGAGAATTTCAGCTTGTGTACATCTACAATCAATGCTCATGGAGCAGCAGTCAAGGATAAAATGACATATTTTACTGGATAAATTTGTTGCATAAGTACTCTTTAAAGTGTTGAAAAGCAAGAATGTTACTCTGAGAACTGTAAGGTGCATCTCACCCACATTGTGGTATTTATCAATCACTACATATGCAGGTGATATTGAATAAGGAAAACCAGCAAGAACTGGGTACTGCTGAAGGCTATTGAAAGAACTATGGACCACCAAAAGAACAAACATCGAATCTGTCAAGAAAGAAGTACAGCTAGAAGACTTCTTCTAAGACAGGAGGATGAAATGGTGTTTCACTTATTTTAGACAGCTTGTCAGGAGAATGCAGTCCCTGGAAAAGTTCATCAAGCCTAGTAAAATAGAGTGGTAGTAAAGAAGATGAATACCCTTGAGAAGACAGATTGATGCAGTTCCCACCCCAACAGGCTTGAACATAACAATCCTGAGGAAGACGCAAAACCAGATGGCGTTTCACGCTGTGCTACAGAACAATGCTGGAGGCAGAACCTACGCGACTGTCCCGAACAACTGCGATCCATTGAGGCCGACCTTGGAGTATTCAGAGGGAGTCAACATAACTTGCTTCTTTTACAATATTTTGCAATCTAATTAAAGCATACTAGCCATCGAAGAGACAATAACTCCAAGCTGTAATGCCGTCACCCTTGGAATATACGAGATGCATGATTTCGTCCAGATTAATTGTGAGTGCTAGCATATACAGGTGCTTTTTATAGTGGAAGTTAATAAGGGATTTTTCCACTTAGCAGCCTGTGTTCTAAATGGGCAATTCCATTTTTTAAAACAAAACAAACAAAAAAGCAACTTCATTTACAGAATAATGGAATTTAAATGTAGATATGCCCACTTTTGAAAAGTTTGCTTGATACCACTTCACATGTCTGAAAGATTTATATTAGGATTTGTTTATACTCAGAGAAAGAAATCCTGATAGATTTTTACTTTTACAAAACAGGGATGAGGGGAGGAGAGGCAAAACTAGCATTTGGCATTCATTGTAGCACAGTTCACAATTGCAAGGAGTTGGAAACAACCTAAATTTCCATCAACAGACAAATGGATAAAAAACTGTGGTACATACATATAGTGGCATACTATGCATCCCTAAAAAGCAGGGATGAACACATGAAGCACATCACTGTATGGGAAGAACTGAAGGAAATTATGCTAAGTGAAGTAAGCTAAGCACAAAAGGACATGTACAACATGAGTCCTCTGAGGTAAGCTTAAAAAATGCAAAGGGGCCATAGGGAAAAAGCTACTATAAACAAACATTCCTGGGGTGAGGTCCAAGTACTATGATAAGGACCAGACTAAAGCAAGGGATACATATGGTAGCTGACTAAAAAGGAGGGGGCATAAAAGGGGAAAAAAGACATGGGTAGCAGGGGAACAGGGCACTAACCCACCCAAAGGAAGGATATTGTTTATATCTCCACAGGGAAAGAGTGACCAAGCTTCAACCTGGTGTTCCAAGATGTGAATGCAGAATACCGGCATGAATACCAGGAACGAGGTCTGAGTGACTGGTCCCAATCCCAACAAGGTGGCTAGCCCCCCCCATCCCACAGAAGAATTTATTTCAGAGGGTAGAACTGAAGCTACAGCTCAAGGAGCATGTCTGATGAGAACACACAGAAGCAAATGAAGTGGGAGAAAGAGAGAATGGAGCACATCCTGGCCCACCAAGTCTTGAAGATGATATTCCTGCTCAGAGCAGCCAATGAAGAGAGAGGACTATATGGCTGGCCCCACTACACCTTCTCTGACACATAGCTACAGGGGACAACACTGGAGACACAGTGCAGGAATTGCGCCCGATCTGACTCCACCCCACGGAGGCAAAACCCTGAGGGCATGCAACAGAACAACAAGAGGAGCAGAGCAAGGAAGTCCAGAAATAGACTTTGGGGCCAGTGTGTGGCACTCCATCCAACTCAACAGGAAAACACTCCTAAAGGTCAACAATCAGATTTGAACTAGTTACAGGCTTTTCATTTTTTGTCATTGGCTTTTTGTTGCTGTTGATTTGTTTTCTATCTGAAATTAATCAAACATGTGATTAGGATGCACTGATAATTACTGGCCATGAGAATGCAAAAGTTGGAAACAAAAAGCAAGGAACAATGGTTGCATGTATGGTCTTGGCTATCAAAACACAGTTGGAGATGGTATGAGAGAATTTTGGAAGACCAAATACCTTTTTTCAACAACACAAATGGTGACTATACTATTGTACTTTGCCAAAGGCAAACACAGAAATCAACTAGACTGTATCTGTGGAAGAGAAGAAGCAGCAGCTCCATATCAGCCTCTAAAACCAGACCAGGGGCCAACTATGGGGCAGACTCACCATTGCTCTTGGGTAAGTCAGGCTGAAATGAAAGAAAATTAAAAGAAGTCCAAGCTAGCCAAAATACAGCCTTGGCTGTATCCCATCTGAACTTCAGGAACAGATTGAATGCATTGTAATACCAGAAAGAGAAGACCTGAGGGGCTGTGGAAAGGCACCGAGAACACTATCTATGAAGACTGCAACAGGTCACTAAAAGGACAGGAGAGAAAGAAGAGGTCAGAGGGAATGGGAGAAGAGATTTTGGAAGTTGTACTTGACCTTAGAGAAACTAAGGCAAATGGAATTTCGGATGAAGTCAAAGAGCGAAAGATAAAATTTCAAAGGCATCTCGAGAAGACAAAGTAAAATAGGAGACTGAAACAGACCGAAACCTACAGTTGCTGCTGCTAGTTGCCACCAAGTCATCTAACCCACAGAGACCTATGACACAAGAGAAGGAGACTCTGCCCAGCCCTGCTCCACCCTGACAACCGTTCCAATGTCGGAGCCCTTTGCTACAGCCATTGTGCCAAGACATGTCCTCAAGGGTCTTCCTCTCCTTCACTGTCCCCACACTTCACCCAACATGATGCCCTTCACCTTTCTCCAGGGACTATGTAAGACGAATTATGTAAGACAAAGCCTTGCCATCCTTGACTCTAAGGAATATTCTGGCTGTATTTCTTCTAAAACAAATCAGTGTGTCCTTTTAGCAGCCCATGATACTTTCCCTCCACCCCCCCAAACCATGGTATTGGGAACTAACACGTAGTTTAATCACGGCAAGCATTGCTGTACAATTGCTAACACTGTCAGTTTCAATATTCTTTTCCAGCACCACAAAACAAAAGTCTGGATTCTTCTTTGGTCTTCCTTATTGAATGTCCAACTTTGCCATGCACATGAAGCATTGCTGTACAATTGCTAACACTGTCAGTTTCAATATTCTTTTCCAGCACCACAAAACAAAAGTCTGGATTCTTCTTTGGTCTTCCTTATTGAATGTCCAACTTTGCCATGCACATGAAGCAATTGGAAATACCATTGCCTTGGTCAGGCGCATGCTAGTCCTAAAAGTAGCATCTTTGTTTTACAACATTCTAAAAAGATCTTTTGCCGCAGATTTACATAATGTAACATGTCTGCATTTTGATCGCATGATTGATCTTTCCATGAGTTTCGATTGTGAATCCAAGCAAGAGGAAATCCTTGAAAGCATCCATCTTCTCCATTATTCATACTCCAGTTATGAGGGATTTGGGGTCTTCTTTACATTGAATACAAATCCATATTGGACACTGTAATCCTTATTCTTCTTTATCAGCATGTGCTTCAGGCTGTTCTCAATTAAAGTAATAAAAATCAAACTAAAGAACATGCTCAGCATATCCTAACCTGAAAGAACTGAAGAAAAAAATCCAAGCCTGCAATTCTGAAAGATTTTATGGGCAAAATATTGAAGTGTCAAAATAAGATGGAAAGAATACAAAGTTACTGTTTCTAAAAGAAGTAGCCAACATTCCGCCATTTTAAGATGCAGCATGTGAGCAAGGACCATTGGTACTCAAGGAAAGCGTTCAGATCACACTGAACTAAAAACGAGGTTCTGGGAATTGTTGTAATAGCAATTGAAGTGTTTCCACAAGCTGATAAAGTCCTATGCCAGGCAATTTGGAAGACAGCTACTAGGCCAGCTGACTGGAAGAGATTTATATTTGAACTCAGTCCAAAGAGAAGTGACACAGCATAGTGCTCAAATTATAGAGCAATATCATTAATATCACATGCAAGTAACATTTGGCTGAAGATCATCCATCCATGGCTGCAGTAGTATGTAGCCAGGGACCTGCCAGAGGTTTAGGCTGGATTCAGAAGAGGGTGTGGAACACTGGATAACAATGCTGACGCCCAATTAATGTTAGCTAAAAGCAGAGAATACAAGAAAGATGTTTACTTTTACTTTATTGACTACCTTAGGGCATTCAACTGTGTGGATCATAATAAGCTATGACTAGACTTGAGGAGAATGGGAATTCCAGAAAGCTTCATTGTGCCAGGCAGAGCTTGGGTATGGATCAAGAGGATGTTGTGTGACCAGAAAATGAGAATATTGCATGGTTTAAAATCAGAAAAGGTGTGTCGACCTAACCATACTAATTAAACTGTATGCTAAGAAAATCATCAGAGAAGCGGGATTATATGAAGAAGAACGTGGCATCAGAATTGGAGAAAGACTAGTTTAAAACTTGCAATATGTATATGACACAACTTTCTTGCTGAAAGTGAGGAGGACTTGAAGCATTTACAGAAGATAAAGAGTTGCAACTTTCAATACAGATTACAAGTCAATGTAAAGAAGACCCAAACCCTCACATCTGGACCAATAGGTAGTAACATCATGATAAATGGAGAAAAGGTTGAAATTGCCAGGGAATTTTTTTCCTGCTTGATTCTACAGTCAATGCTCTCAGAACCAGTAATCTGAAGACCAAAGGATAAAATACCTTGGATTGATCTATTGCACAAGACCTCTTTAAAGTGTAAAAGAGGGGCTGGATCCCCGGTGACCTAGTGGTTGTGCATGGGACTGAGGTCTACTGGGATGGAGGTTCAATTCCAGCAGTGGGGCTGGACCTCCTACTCCCACCACCAGAGAGCAGTGATGCCCCCCCCCCTCAAAAAATAAATAAATAAATAAAAATAAAGTGTAAAAGAGAAAGATGACACATTGAGAACTAAAGTGAGCCTGACCCAAACTGCTGTATTTTCAATAGTCTCATATGCATGTGAAAGTTAGACATTGAATGAGACTGGGAAAGAATTAATGAGTTTGAATTATGGTGCTGGTAAATAAACCTACCAGGGGCTGCCAAAAGAACAAACAAATCTGTCTTCGAAGAAGTACAGCGAGAATGTTCTTTAGAGACAAGGATGGAAAGTGTTTGTCTCACTTATTTCGCACGTCAAGAGAGACCATTCCCTGGAGAAGGACAGCAGACTTGGGAAAGTAGAAGAGCATTAAAACTGAGGAGGGTCCTTCATCAGATGAATTTGAACAGTGTACGCACCATTAGGCTTAAACATAAAACATTTGTGAGGCTAGCGCAGCATCAGGCAGTGTTTTGTTCTTTCATACATAGGATCATTGTGAGTTGGAACTGATTCAAGGATGTCTAATAACAACAAGAACATCAAAAGTATCCTTTGTAGCTCTGTGTTCACTGAGGCTCTCTTTAGTGGCCAGTGCAAATACTGCCTCTAATGTTTTTACCTCCCCTCCTCTGGCCAAATTTCAATTTCCTCCCTACAACCTGTCTTTAAATATCACAAAGAAAGCGAGCTGATTAAGTTAGTTTGAAATCTGGTACCAGAGAGAAAAAGCATCCTAGTTGGAGCCCAGATGGTGTAGTGGGTTAAGTGTTAGGCTACTAACCACAAGATGAGCAGCTGGAAACTCCCAGCTGCTCCTTGGGAGGCTGGGGTTCCCACTCCCATAAAGATGTGCAGTCTGGGCAAGTCACAGATCTATAGGGTCCCTCTGACTTGATGGCAGTGAGTTTCCTTTCACTTTTGAATCATTGCTGGTTGTCATGGAGTAGATTAAAATTCCTAGCAACGTCCTGTGCACAGAGTGTAAAGTCAAGGGGGTTTCAAGTGTGTGACTTTTCAGAAGCCGATTAGCAAACCTGCCTCCTAAGTCATTTTTGAGTGGGTTTGAACTGCCAACATTTTTGAGCTAGTAGTTAGATAGTTAACCACTTGAATCACCCAGAGATTAAGCTTTCAGAATTTCTAGTTATTTATATTATTAAAGGAGAATGACTGTTGCCTAATAAGAACAGCTAAATGGTAAGGGTTTCAGTAAGAACTAAGAAGAGAAATAAAGTATTATTCTTACTCTAAAACGACGAATTAAATTGGATGACTTTTAATGCCCCTTTTAGTCCTGGTCCTTTAATTTTCCAGCCACATAAGGTTTGTGCAGAGAAAAGATATTTTTGGCCATAGACAATCCAGGTCTGGTTCTCAGATTCTACAGCCTTCTTCCCTCCACAGCTGGGTTTTTTCCAGCCTCAGCTCAATTGCAGTCTTTAGGAACAATCTGGATTTTAGGTTGGAAACATTTAAGATTCACTGGGCTAGTATAAACCAATAAATTTATAACGTGAGGGACACAGACTATTGTGTTAGGCCAAGTTTTCCTCAGAAACAAACCCAGTGATTAAGCATTCATCTATGTTTAAGAAAGAACATTGTATCAAGAAGTGATTACATATAGAGATGGCACCCAAACCCAGTCCAACTCAAGTTCATAATTCTGATGCTAGCCCATAATCCCTCTTTAGACTCATGTAGCTTTATCCAAATGATGCAGAAAGGTGAACTGAATCAGGAAGAAGCAAGATCAAAGGCCAGTGGGTGTAGAGTCACACGGATTCCTAGTCAGTGGAAACCTAGCTGGTTACTGGCAGCTCTCAGGATCAGGTGACTCACATGCGTCCACCTTTCCAGGCAGGTGGATTTCTAGCAATCAGAAATACAAAGGGTCAAAGAGTGAAATCTCCCTGACTGTCGTTCTATACAAAAAAGGCTTAGGGTTCAAGTAGAAAGAAAATGTTTTGAAAATGATGATGGCAACAAATGTGCTTGACACAGTGGATGGACGGATGGATCATGGTCAGTGTTGAACGAGCCCCCAGTAAAATGATTTTTTAAAAGGTTTAAGACATCAAGAAAGTGTAAATCAGGCTGCAATTTGATTGACAGGTTTAACTCCACCCTTCACCAAAAGAGTCTACTTGATATAATCCCTAACTACCAGAGCTATTTAATTTTTTCTAGTAGCCAGCCATATTTTAAAAAGTAAAAAGAAACACATAAATCTAGTCCTATACTTCATTTAACTCAGCATTGTCAAAGTAGTAACCTTTTGACTTGTAATCCATATGATAAAATTATTAGCAGATGTTTTGCATTATTATCTTCACAATATGAGTGTTTCATTCTCATAGCCCTCTCAGCTCAGGTTAACCATATTTCAGATGGCTAATGACTACAGTATTGAACAGAGCCATTCTAGACCACAGACCTCCTCCTTGGCTTTGTCATCTGAGGCTTTAAAAAAGCAGTGAGGTCCAAGCCACACCCCATGTTCATTAAATTCAAATCTACCAATGCCTCAGTATCAGAGGATTACAGTTGGTAGTCAAAGTTGACAATGCCCACTCTGGACTTAGGGCACATGGAGAGTTTTTGTTTTAAAGAGCAATGCTCAAGCGATAACTCCCCTCTCCCCCTTCCAAAGATTCTGATTTAAATCAATCTGGACTGGCTTTGAGTCAAAAGTATGTGTTCACATTTCCCTAGCGGTTCGCTTTGTTGTGTACAAGGTCATGATGAGTCGCAGCCTACTCAATGCCTTCAAACAAAAACAAAGTGATTTATAGGGGAGAAGTGGGGTGAAGAAATATTTAATGACCCTCTTTAAAGATCATTTTATTGGGGGCTTGTACAGTTCTTATCACAATCCATGCTTATATTCATTGTATCAAGCACATTTTTACATTTTTTTGTGCCATTATCATCTTCAAAAAACTCTCTTTCTACTTGAGCCCTTGGTGTCAGCTCCTCATCTCTTTCCAGCCCCCACCCTCACTCCCTCATGGACTCTCGATAATTTATAAATTATCGTTATTTCATGTCTTACACTGACTGACATCTCCCTTCACCCAATTTTCTGTTCTTAGTCCCTTTAGTGACCCTCTTAAGGTAGGACTTTTTCAGCTTCTTTCTCCAGATGATTGGCACCATTTCTGACACTATTTGGTTTTTGTCTTGTTTCCAAGACTCACTTCTCAAACTGGATCCTCCATCCTTGTTTTAGTTTTCTTATGTGGAGTCTTAATTTAACCTTTTTGTTTTCCTGTAGATCCCTTGCCCTGTTAGATTTCCTTGTCAGCACTGGAATTCTCTATGCACAATTTCACTCAGGGAAAGTTCCAACTGCTGACCAACTTCTTCAGGAATGGTTGTCTGTCCATCTAGGTACCAGGACTAATTCTTTTAACCTAATGACCCCAATTAATTTCAATAACAATTGAACACTAGCAAATAAAGTCTGTCAGGCATTACCATTATTTGACTACCATCATTATATAAAGAAGACCCCCATAAAGTCCTCATAAATATCACTTTCCTAGTTTCCACATCATTGTACTTCGTTGTCCCTTGGATGTTTTCCTAGGACCACCATAGATTTTCTCTTACCAATAGTTTGCCTCTACTACCACCCATTGTCTATCTCTATGGCCTCAGATAAAAAGGACATTTTTAGAAAATGATAATGGCCACATATGAACAATTACACTTGTACAATTGATGTGTGGATTGTTATAATATAGCCCCCAAGGAAATGGCTTTAAAAGTATGCAGTCTTGGAAACGCAAAGGGTCAGATCTATTCTGCCCTATAGAATTGCTATGAGTCAGAATTGACTCTGTGGTAGTGAACTTGAGTTACCCCTACTCTGAAGAGCCCTGTGGTACTGCCAAGGTTGACACTTGCCAGCCCTCTCCTTGAGGAAAAAGATGGGGTTGCTTGCTTCTGTTGTCCTGGAAAAAGTACAACCATAATGCTCCTTAGAGGCAAGGACTTCTCCTCACATACTTTGAATATCTTATTAGGAGAGTCAAATCCCAGAAAGGATATCATGCTTGGTAAAGTAGAGGGGCAGTGAGAAAAGGGTAGGTTCTTGACATTGACACAGTGACTGCAACAATGGCCCAAATAAAAGAGCAATTGTGAAGATGGGACAAGACAGGGCGGTGGTGCATTCAGCTTTACCTTGGCTTGCTATGTGTTGGAATGCACTTGAAAGTATCTGACAACAACAACAAAAACATTTTCTCTGTCAAAACTGACAGCCTCAGAAACCATAGATGGTGATGTGATAAATCAAAACCTTTTTGGCAGTGGCTTTGTGTGTCTTTTTAGTATGCTTACTATTTTTTATGCTTCTCCAATTTAATTTGACTTAGGTAGTTCAGATGCTTTTAGGACGATCTACACATTTTTTTTTTAAGGCAGAAGCCTTTGAGTTACTCTGGACTCTTTTCATTCTCCAACTTCAATGGATTATCTCATTCTTTGTTATTATATCAACTATTTTTCTAGGCTGTGAAATTTCTCTACTGTACTTATCTTTCAAAAATAGTGCATGCATGCTTAAAATTTATGCTTTGGAAGTAAGCGTTTAATTCATTTAGAGGAGAGAGGAGAAGGACCAGGAGGAAGAAAGGAGAAAATCAGGCAGAAGGGAGAAAACACTATTAAAATGACAGGAGTAAGGGATTTCTAGTATCATTTCTGCACATTTGAACAATGACTACACATTTTAAATGTCCTAAATTCAACTGCCAAAGAGATGTTCTGCTTCACTCACAAAAGATGGAAATCATGCCATTCTTCTTGCCTAAGGCCAGTCAGCTGGAGAGATGCTGCACCAGCCCCTGATGACGCTTTTTTGCGGCAGCTAAGGACAATGTGACTGCCAGACAAAGGCAAGGAAGAGCAGGAAGACACCCCCCCGCCCCCCCGCCCCGTGGTGGTCACAGTGGTGAAGAAGGAATTAAACCCTGTTCTAGAGGAGATTCTGAAATGAAGAATGTTACTGGAAGTCTGGGGCAAGGCAATAGCTAGAGCAGGATCCCGAAGAGAAGATACTTACATACCCATTGTGGTGCGGTGGTTACTCAAAAGAGACAATGTAGGGGAATCAATGCTCAGCGACGAGGGAGGAGGGCCCTGAGCCATCTGTGAAACTGTGTTGAAATCCAGCAGATTAGGAGAGAGGCAGTTGCACAGGAGCTAGTTGGAGCTCTGGTTAGTGGCAACTGGGAAATTGACCTTGTTTTGTGGATCTTGTTGTTATATAATGAGCTCTTTCTGGACAAGTTTAACTGACTTTAAAGGCACACAGCTTCCATTGGAAGAGACCTTTGCTAGGATCTATAATTCATGAGTTACTACTCTGCATTCTTTTTTTTTTTAATTTTATTGGGGGCTCTTACAGCTACTACAATATTCAGTACATCATTTGTATCAAGCACATTTGCACACATGTTTCCACATGCATTTCCCAATATTTTCCACTTGAGCCCTTGGTACAAGCTCCTCTTTAACCCCCCCCCCTTTTTTAATGAATCATTTTATTGGGGAGGCCCTACAACTCCCATCACAATCACCAACAACATCAGTTGTGTGTAGGCCACTTTTACACACCCATTGCCATCATCACTCTCAAAACATTCTCCCTCCCTCCAGGCCCCCATTATCAGCTCCCTCTATTGCCCTTCCTCCCTCCTCCTTCCCCTTGAACCCTTAGTAATTTACAAATTATTTTTTCATCCTGTACACTGTACAGTGTGTCCCAACACGCACTTCCCTGTTGTCCGTGCCCCAGAGAGGAGGCTACGTGTAGATCCCTGAAGTTGGTTCTCCCTTTCTATTCCTCCATCTCTTCACCCTCCTGGTATTACCACTCCCATCACTAGTCTTGATAGATCATCTATCCTAAGTTTCCCATGTTTCCAACTTCACCGTACATCTCCTGGGCTAGCTGGATTTATGTGGTAGAATTGGGGTCATGATAGTGGGTGGGAGGCAGCATGGGAACTGGAGGAAGGTTGCATATTTCATAGCTCCTACCCTGTATCTTAACTGACTCATCTCTTCCTTGTAACCCCTCTGCAAAAGGATGTCACCTCACCTATTGTTGGGCTTTGGGTCACCAATCTGTACTGCCCCTCATTAATAATAATATAATTTTAGCTCATTGATGCCTGACACCAGATCCCTTCACCACCTCATGATCACACAGGCTGATGTGCTTCTTCCGTATGGGCTTTATTGCTTCAGAGCTGAATGGCCGCTTGTTTACTCAAGACTTTAAGTCCCCAGACGCTATATCTTTTGGTCGCCGGGCACCATCAGCTTTCTTCACCACATTTGCTTATGCACACATTTGTCCTCAGGGATCATATCAGGAAAGTGAGCATGCAAAGTTGTGCTTTTGAGCTCTCGAAGCCTGATACCTCATCCTTTTGACACCTCATGATTCCACATGCTAGTGTGCTTCTTCCATACTACTCTGCATTCTTACCAACCAATGTCTTCCCTCAACTTCAACTTTCTTTTCCCTTGCCCTTTAACCTCAAGTATGCCTTCTTTCTAATACCTTCACTTGCGTGTGATGCCTGCCCACTACTGTTGCTTCTGTGTAGACTCTGTTCCTCAAGGGTGCATAACAAATCACCTCTCACTGGTATCATTTAAAGTTCTTTGGCCATCTCTGCTCTGAGCACTCTGAATTGATTACATAATTTGTTCTTACTCTATTTTCCTATAAAATTTAGACTGCAAAGTACAGCTATCAAATTGCTCTTCCTAACTATATATGATGAAATCATTCCAAACCCTTGTATAGGGTGCCCAATCTCAGTAGGCTTTTAAATGTTGCAACAAAATTCCTTAAAATATGTCATGTGTTGGTATAAATGGTATTATGCTTTGGGTTAGGGTTCAAATCATTTTCTAATTCAATAAAGTACATTTTAACCACTAAGAGAATCTACGTACTTCTCAAACCACTCTATTTTTCCACCCCCCTCACCCCCACCACCAAATCTGTCTCCCTTAAATGAATTCCAACATTCAGCAACCCTCGAAGACAGAGCAATATTGCCCTTTGAAAACACCAAGACCCTAATCTTTATGGGAAAAGACTTTTTATCTCTTTTCCACCAAGGAGCGGCTGGTGGGTTCAAATCACCAATCTCTTGGGTAGCAGTTTAACTGTTGCTCCATTAAAATCTCTTTTCCTGAAGTGCCCTCAGACTCCTGCTCATCAATCTTTTTTCAGAAGTCTTTGTTGTTCACACCAGTCCCAGAGTGGAGGTCCTAAGACCAGAACCGTGATTTATATCACTTTTACCATTTATACCAGAGCTATTGATTCCAATTTCCTTTATTTATTTGGGGGGGGGGGGGAGTTTATATTATTGTTTGTTTTTTTCTCTTCTTCAGTTTTAACTGATTCTTTTGCTCTTTCTTCACAAACTATAAACAGGGTCTAACTTTTCTTATCTAAAAGAAACAAACAGACTTCGCCACTCCCTCTAGCTACCTCCATATTGTATTTTCACAGTTAAACTCCATGAACAAATAGGGCCCCTGATGGCCATGGGCTAAGCACTGAGCTGCTAACTGCAAGGTCAGCAGTTTAAAACCACCAGCATATCCACAGGAGCGAGTAGAAGCTTTCTACTCCCTTAGATATTTCGCCTCTTGGAAAACCCACAGGGCCACTTCTTCTCTGACTAAGAAGCTGCTGTGAGTCAGTAAATCAGCTCAATGACAGTGTGTCCTAGTCTCCTTTCTTCAGCTTATGCTATCTGTGGCAGTCATGTGCTTATGTTAATTTTATGATTGAAATGCAGGGGTGGAGTCTAGCCTGTTAATCTGGAGATAGCCATTGAGTAGCGATTGAGGCCTCTATGTGGGCATGGCTTTCTCCTGAGAATTCTGGGAAATCTCGCGGTATTTCCCTCGTGGAGATGAGAAGCTCTTTCCCTGGTTGTTGGGAGTTAGTCTCAGAGACAACGAACTATGGAGAAGACAAGATGGCAGCATCCAAGAAGCTGGAGGAGCCGGCAGAGAGACCACACGGCTTTGCCCTGATGGAGCCAGACCTCCGAAGAGACATGGAGACCTCTGCCAGCGATGAGTTGCTTCTGCTGTTGATGGACCCTGAGCCCTGGAAGCGAGGAGCCATGTGGAGATCCCTGCCAACGCCAGGATTCTGCAGCCACTAACCTGTGACTTCGTGAGTCAGAAGGAGACTTTATAGACTGATTTCAGGCATATGAGTCAATATCGAACTTAAGACTTTGAACTGGACTGGGCTCAATGTCCTGTTCCTTTTGTATATAAAAATTTTCCCTATATCTATATGCATGTCTATGAAATTTGTTCCTCTAGCCTACCCGGACTAACACACTATCCTTAAAAATAGACAAACTGTCTACCTTTTTGACGCCTCCTAAACATAGTTCCTAACTTACAGGTAATTTATGAAAGTTTTATTAAATTAACAAGTGAGTACATGGGAAAATGGAAGAAATAGAAAACTTCTTAATCTTTACCAAGTTTCTGAAAACTCTGTTCAGCTTATTTCGTCTGTAAACAAAGTCATGCCTACATCTTCTGGAATAGCTTCCTTTTCTTGATGCCAGTTAAAGCTTTTATATTAAACAAACATACTTATGTTGTCTATGCTTAAAAATATTTATATCTGTCTCTCACTCTCCTCTAATATTTTCTGGAGGACTAATTTTAACCCTGCCCCCAAAATAGAATCTAGATTAAAGTCCATGATTTTCTGGTCACATTTAGTGACTGGATAGCTATCCCACAGCCCTGAAGACCCACTCACTGATCAAAAGAATTCAGACCACTAAAGTAACTCTTCCCATAAGGAGGATTTGCTGATCTATAGCTGAATAACAAATGAACATAAATGCATGCTTTTATACGCAGACTTTCATGCTATGTTCCTAATTGTGTGGAATCTGACTTCTCCCTTTCACCCCTATCACTCTTTTTAATGTTAATGTCTCTGCAAGACACCATTTCCCATTTGTCTGCTTTTGCTATGTGCATCCAAGACTATCACTTAGTTCCAATCCATTTCCACTTTTAATCATGAAATAAGTAGGCTCTGCTCACCTTTAAAAGAGGTGCGATTTCTACTCATTTGGGAGCTCGAATAGGGAAGGAAGGGATTGACTCAATGGTGCCGAGTTATTAGGGAAGGGATCACACTTGCCCTCCCTCCCACCTTGTCCCAAAGCAAAATACTTTAACTGCCTTCCTGCTGTCCCAATGCAATTCCTCTTTGCTTTAGTTATCTACTTCTGCTTTATCAGAAATACCATAAGTGATGAATTTAGCAAACAGAATCTCGCCCCCACCCCACCCCAGTTAGGAGCCTTAAAGTCCAGATTCATCGTGCTGGCCTTAGGGGACGGACTTCTCCCTCTGCCTCTTTAAGCTTCTGCTGGGGTAATCCTCATGGGGTTTGGCAACTCTCTTTGTCCATCTCTGCTTCTTTCCGTAGTTGTTTAATTTCTTGTATGGCACAAGAGGTTGGCTTAACACACATCGACACTAATTATGTCTCATTAGCATGACAAAGACAACTGTTTCCCAGTGGGATTATAACCAGGGGCGTAGAAGTTAGCATTTATAACACATGTTTGGGAGAGTTCACCATTCAATTTATAAGACCATTCTCCACATATCCTGTAGGACCCAAGAAGATAGAGAATCCTAAATTGTCAAGCTGTATATCTTATGTCTAAAACCAGAGATTTTAAGCATGAATTATGCTCAAATAATACACCCCCTTTTCTCTGCCATGGGGTGCCACAGATTCAGGACCCAAATCTACAATCATCAAGCTCTGAGTTTTGATATTAGAATTGTGTGCAGTTCCCCCACCCACTGTTGGTCTATCTTATTGTTTGCCCAACTTCCCCACCCCACCCCCTTTTCTAAGTCCCTCCTGTCATTCACTTTTTGGCATGAGCAACTTGGCCTCTGTTTGTGCTTGGGTTCATTATGTGGCAGCTGTTTTCATTACCATCTCATTATTTCACTGGGAGATGTTTCCATGGTGATGCTGAACTGCATAAGGAGAGATTTTACTACACGGAACTTTTATCTACTTAGTGTACCTTGTATCGTTTAGTTCTAGCAATTGAGCTAGAATCTTGCCAGTAGGAAAAGGGATTACAAATCTCCAATAAATCTCTGCCTCCTGTACCTGGCAATATGTTTTTTCAAGGAAAGTAGTTGTAGTTATGAGTTCTTAACAGCAGGTGGAGTTTGATGAAGAAAAGCACTAGTTTTTGTTTATTTCTTTTCATGTTTTAAAAATTCTAAGTATAACTTGCCTTTTCAGTGTTCATATATCTATGAAAGCTTCCAAAGGAGCATTGTATAAGACATGTGACTGGGACAGTTCATGTTTTCATAGACAAACAAGAGAAGATAATGTGGGAATTCTGGAACTGTTCAGGAAAAAAAAAAAAACTGGGCCCAATTTCTAATTGTCTAAGCTTTGACTGCTTCCAAATTTGTCATTACCAAAGGTAACAACAGCATTGGAATCATTATTTAATACTTTCCTCACATGCTAATGAGTGACACCCAGTTTTCATTAATGGCTTTGAAGTTAATCCTACATTTTGCAGGGAGATATTATGAATAAATTTTCTCTTACAAGTCTACCATAATTTAATATTCACTGAACGTAAATCCATGTATAAAAGCAAATCTTTTTTACACCATTTTCTTTTGGATTTTTTCCTAATCAAACTTCATTTGTTTGACACATAAGTTCTTCATTTAATATATCAATACTGTGTTAGCTGAAGTATGAAAGGCATATTAAATATTCCATAGAACATCATTGACCTTGACAGAATTATTAAGGGCATTATGATGATTATATACAAGAAGAGATTTATATACAAGAGGAATTGAACACTGAAAAAACATCTCAACCCAGTCCAATCCAAGCCCACACAAGTCTGATATTAGTTCATCTGTCCAGTCTATAAAGTTTTCTTCACGAAACACATACAGTGACAGTGAATATAGGATGATCACCAGCTATTTGGATAGAATACCTTTGGATCCAATGGTGTTTTAAGCATCTCAGCACTGGCAGTGGTTTCCAAGTGACTCTCCAGTTCCAAGGGTATGAAGTCTATCAGTATAGTGCTATGTGTCTTGTTAGTGGAGTGTCTACAAGGGCTTGAGTGAGATAGTGTGCCTACATCCAAGAAGGAATTACCACATTTCCCAGAATTCTCAGAAGGCCATGGCCACACAGAAGTCTCACTGGCTACCTCCAGATTGACAGGCTAGACTCCATCCCTATACTCTTAATCCTCAAATTGACACAATATTAGGTGACTATCACATATACTTTGGTTATGTTGCCAAGAAAGAAAGCTGATGGTGCCTAGCTATCAAAAGATATAGCATCTCAGATCTTAAAAAGCTTTGAAGATAAACAAGGCCATCTAGCTGAGAAACAACAAACCCCACATGGAGGAAGCTCACCAGCCTGTGTGATCAGGAGGTGTCAGTGGGATCAGGTATCAGGCATCAAAGACCCAGAACACAAAATCATATCAATGTGAATGAGGGGAAGTACATAGTGGAGACCCAAAGCCCATCTGTAGGCACCTGGACATCCCCTTACATAAGAATTGTGGGGAGAAGAAAAGCCAGTCAGGGTGCAGTACAGCATTAATGAAACAAAACTTTCCTCCAGTTCTTTAATGCTTCCTCCCCCTGCCCCCTCCCCACACTGCTATATTGCTCCCAATTCTACTTTACAAATCTAGCTAGATATACCAAAGAATGAACACTGGTACAGATAACAACTGGAAGTACAAGGAATCCAGGACAGATAAACCCTAAGGACCGATAACGAGAGTAGGAATACCAGGAGAATAAGGGGACAGTGGGGAGAAAGGGGAACTGATCATAATGATCTACTTATAACCTCCTCCCTGGGGGATGGACCACAGAAAAGAAGGTCAAGGGAGACATCGGACAGTGTAAGACATGAAAAAATGATAATAATTTATAAATTATCAAGGGTTCATCATGGAGGGAGTGGGGAGGGGAAAAACAAGGAGATCATACAGAAGGCACAATAGAAAGCAAGTCGTTTGAGAATGATGATGTCAACAGATGTACAAATGTGCTCGACAGAAGGGGCGTAGGTATATATTGGGACAAGAGTTATATGCGCCCCATTAAAATGATTTTTTAGAAAGAAGGAAAGATGCATCGCTAGAAAAAGATATCATGCTTGGTAAAATAACGCGACAGTGAAAAAGAGGAATGCCCTAGATGAGGTGAACTGACACTGGCTGCCAAAATGGGCTGAAATATAAGAAGACTTATGAAGATGGAGCAGGACTGGCAGCGTTTCATCAGGTTGTACATGGGGTCGCTGTGCCCCAGAGCCAGCTTGACAGCACCTAACACCAACAGCATGGAAAAATGGCCTTGGTACATACTAGTCCTCTCGCTGGGTTATTGTCCAATCTCCAGATATTTGGACCTGTGGCAGTTGCCTGCTCTACTGACTGCCAATCCTTGAAATCGTTAGCATGCTACCATGTGACTTGAAGAGCTTAGCTTCATTCTCCTTTCTAACCAGAAGCCTACGGTCTGACTTGCCAATCTTGGTTTCATTTGTCTGTGAAACCGTGGGAATGAGGATAGACCTTTAGCTCTACAACTGTGTGGGGCATTTCCTTGATTTGAAGCTCATTCTATATAAACTATGCAAACCGTGACATTTTTAATCACCTTAAATGAATGGGAAAGTTTGACATTGAATAAGGGAGACTAATGAAGAATGGAGATGTTTGAATTATGGGGCTGATAAAGAATACTGGAAATACCACATGTTGCCAAAAGTGCAAACATAGCTATCTTAGAAGGAAGAAGTACAACCAGAATGCTCCTTACATGAGAAGATGGAGAGAACCTGTCTCACATACTTTGAACTTGTTATCAGAAGAGACCCGCCTTTGGGAAAAGATTCGATGGTTGGTAAAGCAGAAGGGCAGTAGAAAAGAGGAAGGCTTTTCCTGAGAGCCATTGACACCCTGGCTAAAACAAAGGGCTTAGACAGAAGAACAATGGTGAGGATGGATAGTGCAAGACCAGGCGGTGATTCCTTCTGTGTTATGATTGCTGTATGTTGTTGCAAGTGAGAACTGAAAGGCCAGCGCCTCACAGCAAAGCATCTAAGGTTCCCTGGTTTTGCTTACATAGAGAACCCAGTGTAAGATAGATACCTATTTAATAAATCCATCCCCTCCAAAAGTATACTTGCATGTTCAAAACAATTGTGGCATAAAATTCAGCTTCATAAATCTATGTTTTGCCCAGATCCTATTCAGTGAACTCTGAGGATGAGAAGACAGCTGTTTTCACTGAGTTACCATTATGGTATTACTACTGAGATTTTCCAACCACGGCAAGTTCTCACTAACCAGTAATCAATAGGCTGTACATTAGGATTCAATAACAACATTTCTTGAGGAATTTTTCTTATGTAGATAGAAGCCCTGGTGAGGCAGTGGTTACACATTGAGATGCTAATGGAAAAATGAACAGTTCAAAACCCCCAGCTGCTCCTTTGGAGGAAGATGGCACTTTCTCCTCTCATAGAGCATTGGAATCTTGCAAACGCACAGAAGCATCTCTACCTACCCTGTAGGGTGACTCTGGGTCAGAATCAATAAGCTGGCATTGAGGTTAGTGAGTTTGGGGCGTGTGTAGTCACTATGATATATTTTCATATGTTATCTCATTCTTTTTTGCTGCAACTGTGAGAAGATGTTATTATTCTCCTATAAATAATGGTGAAACCAAGATTTGGAGGGTGTCAGTAACTTTTCAAATATCAAGTACATGGTCTCTATTTGGACTGTGATTCAAAGGCTAGTGTGCAAGTCTGTTGTTTCTTCCACCTCAACAAAAGTAATTACGGGATTATAATAGTCATCATCAGTTTCTATATTAGCTAGGAAAGCTTTTTTTTTTTTTTGAGGGACAGTCTAAACAATTATATAGTGAGAACATAATGGAGAAACAAAGATCGTTGAACTCTAGCATAAAACCCTATTTTGTTAAAAAAAAAATAGACAGCATTTAGCAGTTTCTTGGACACCGAAACCACTTATTGAAAAGTGAGGCTTAACTGAGAAGCAGTTCAAGTGTTAGCACTTCCTTTCTCCTTCCTCTGAATCCGTATTTCAAATAAAAGTACATTAGAAATGTTCATCATGATTCATTGTATGATGTTTTTATTTCAAACCTAAGTTACATTTTTTAAGAGAGAAAAGGGGTCTCTTCTCTGGTGTTTAGAGTGTTCAGATAGAACCCAGAGGATTCCTCACTCGAGCATTTAAAGTAAATGTAGAGTCAAGACATGATGGTCTTGCCTTAATATCCCCTTTGGCAGTCAATGTTCTATCTCATTAACCTACTGAGCTAGACCAAATTCCTTGTTTGCTTACGAGAAAGTTCGTATTTACAGCCCTTGCTTTCCCCCCGCCCCCCCCAACTTTAAATCAAAGAAAATGTTTCAGTCAATGGTTAGGCTGAGGAAAAGACAGGATATCCTCTGGGAAGGATAGTTCTAAAATATACAAGATGCAATTAAAGCAACCAAAGTGTTCAGTCAAATGTTTGTGAAATTGAGTCCTTTGAAAATTGTAATTATAGCCAAAGCAGAGCTCCATTTGACTGCTAGCCAAGTATCACCTGGTACTATTTTTGTACAGTCTATTATTATCAAGAAATGTCTTCACAGAAAGTATAAGCATAATGACCTTTCAGCCCTCCAAATGTGGATAAGAGCTCAATGTCAAAGTACATTGCTATGCTTCACCACATTGCTAGAAAGAAAATTAATCAAAATTTTATGTGTGCAGATGGAAATGCTTAAGCTAGTTTTACAAACCAATTACTGCTCGGTTCCAAAAACCTGCAACTTGTTCGAGATTTAATATACACTGAGCAACCTCAGAACTCCTTGAAGAATAATAATTCAAACTTAATGTAGAGTGTAAGTTGCCGACTACTTCTGTGTCCTTTAGTTTCGATATATTTACACTTAAGGTAAGCTATAACTCAGGGTCATGCAAGAGGTGTTTTCTTTAATAGAATATGTGTTCTGTGGATTGCCTTTTTTTATAAAGATTTATGTAGAAAATTTTACTGATACATCATTGTAGCTGTTTCGGGGACTCATTGTGTACTTCTCATTGTGGATAAGTGCTCTGAGATTAAGGATCCAACAGAAAGATTTTTTTTTTA
>PVJH01019642.1:0-42267 GCA_004026705.1 Nesogale talazaci
TGAAAGTACTAAAGACTAAAAGGATAAATCTGTCTGTTTTGGAAGAAGTACAACAAAGTGCTCCTTAGAGGCAAGAATGGTGTGGTGGTCACTATCTGGTGTCAATTTTAGGATTGTGAGTGTAGGGGTGGAGTCATGCCTGTCAATCTGAAGATAGCCAATGAGAACACTATGTGGACATGGCTTTCTCCTGGGAATTCTAGGAAATCTGGAGGCATTTCTCCTTGGAGGTGAGAGACTCATGACTCAGTCCCTTGGAGATGCTCTAGATGTTCCTCACTTTTGCTGATAGGTAACGGGGTAGGGCACAGAGCACACACAGTCTCTACCCCTGTCCCACCCCCAAACACAAACGGCCCACTACCATCAAATCATTTCCAACTCATGGTGACTCTACACAGAGTTTCTGAGACTGAAATTGTTACTAGGGTAACCATCCTCATATCTCTCTTCTTCTTTGGAGCAGCTGTGGGGTGGGGGTGGGGTGTGTGGAGCTGAATCACCAGGTTGTAGGTCAGCATTCCAATAGTTATTGCACAGCACTACCAAGGCTCCTTTCACATAGCAGCCTTAGCCTTTTCACAGATTCTAGAGCATGTCATTATCTCATAATGATCTTATGTCCTATTTCAGGAATTGAGACACAGTGGTTTAGAGATCCAGCCAGAAACTTGAGAGAACTGAGCATGCAATGGACCTCTTCTCAGTCTCCGGTTTTCTTTGATAAAATCCAGTTAGATCTAGAAAAATTGAAAAGTCACAGAGAAGAAATGTTTTGACATTAGTGCCTGGAGGAATTCGAGTTTAGGAGGTGTGTTAGACAGGGTTCTCTAGAGAAACAAAACCAGGACACATGATTTTAGATAGATAGATAGATGATAGATAGATAGATAGAAAGAATATAAAAGCTAATTAGCCCACTTGTAGTCCAGAGGGCTCAGTACAGCTCACTTCCATGGAAAAGTTAATGTATTGAAAGTCCTTCACCTCACTAGAGCCACTGGGTCCAATGTCAAAGAATCAGACACCTAAGTGTTTCATAGGGCAATGCAAGCAGGCCAACCACAGGCGGCAAACAGCAGAGTGGGTCACCAACCATCAAGAAGATGACAAAATCCGACAGTCCCAAGCTGAAACAATGTATATACCAGCCAGGTGGCCAAACAGGTCTCACAGGTACCTCAAGCTCTAGTGACACCATCCACAGGTTGGCAGTCCCACAGGTAGTGTAGCTCATGAGTGGAAGCAGAGAACTAGCAGCTGCATAGTGGTCGGATCATTTACCTCTTTGCTTTCCAATCAAACTGCAACTTTATTATTCCCACATATTTTTATCGGCCAGGTTGGCACAATAAATCTACCTATCATAGGAAGCTTTCAAAATTTAAGAGCTCTTTTGGAAATGATGATGGCAACATATGTACAAATGTGCTTGATATAATTGATTCATGGATTGTTAAAATATCTGCAAGAGCCCCCAATAAAGTGATTTATTAAAGTTTTAAAAATTAAGAGCCCTAAGTTGGGGGAAAGAGAGCTAAACTGCCACATCATGTCATTTTCCTCTACTATTTCTTGAGAGGAAGCTAAAGCACAGATTAAATGATAGCAAGGTTGAGAGGGAGAGAGTAAATAGAATCCCCAGTATTTAGTTAAGAAAGAAACGGAGCTCATATAGGGAGAAGAAATACATTTGGAAAATAATTCTGGTGGCTTACAAATAAGGTATCTAAGCAACTAGAAAAATCAGTCCCATTATTTAGACTAGTCTTTGATTGACACATGTGAAAATAAATTTAAGGTTAAGATGTTTACCTATGTATTACTAGCTACACAAAGCATTTGAGTACAGGGATCATCACAAATTCTGAATAACATTGCCAAAAAATGATGTACTAGTTAAGATTTTAAGTCCCTTTGGCTGGGCCAAGATTCTTGGTGATTTAATATTTAAGACGTAATAGTCCCCCATAATGAGACATAATATAATATAATCCTCAGGGGTTTGGGTTGTTTCCAATGTCACTAAATGCTGTGTGAAAGTTTGTTTTTCATTGGGTCTGAATCCTGCATCTGGTCCATCACCTGATCTATGGTTTTTTGGACTTAAGGCAGAGCCTACTATATTGCCTGCTGATCCTGGCAATAAGTAGCAGCCTGCCATCTTACCTGTCAACCTTGAATTCACTCAACTCTGCAGCCAGAAACCTACTATTTGACATGCTAATCTTGGGTTATCAGCCTTTGAAGCTACTTACGTCAGGAGATATCTGCAGTCTGACATCTGACCAATGGACTGAGAACTTGTCCATTTCCTTAATACAAACCTCTTTCTCTCTGTACATATGTGTGTGCATGCTCAAGCATTCCTCCAGCACTCTTCACCACATTTTATCTGTATGCTTAGCAACTAAGTCAGGAACTGATGTATTTGAATGACATGTTGGCAATGTCTACTGAAAGTACCATGGTCTGCCAGGAGAATAAACAAATCTGCCTTGGAAGAAGTACAGCCAAATTTCTCTATGGAAACAAGGATGATGAGATTTCATCTCATGTTATTTGGACTTGTTATCAAAAGGTAGCAGCCCCTGAAAAAGGTCATCATGTTTGGTAAAGTGGAAGGACAGCAAAAAGGGGAATGCCCTCAGTAAGACAGTGGAGGCAACAATGGACTCAAACAGGACACAATTGTGAAGATGGTGCAGGACCTAGAAGTGTTTTGTTCTGGAGATGAGCCAGTCAGGATGCAGTATAGCATAGATGAAACATACAGCTTTCCTTTAGTTCTTTAATGTTCCCCCTCACCCCACTATCACGATCCCAATTCTACCTTATAAATCCAGCTAAACCATAGGATGTACACTGGTACAAAAAAAAAACCTGGAAACACAGAGAATCCAGGACAGATAAAACCCTCGGGACCAATAATAAGAGTAGAGATACTAGAAAGGGAAGGAGAAGGTGGGGGAGAAAGGGAACCGATCCCAATGATCTATATATAACCCTCTTCCTGGGGGACAGACAACAGAAAAATGGGTGAAGGGCAACTGAGAACTGTGTAAGATATGACACAATAATTTATATTTATAAATTAATAAATAATTTAATAAAATTATTAAAATAGTAATTTATAAATTGTCAAGGGTTTGTGAGGGAAGAAGGGTGGGGGAGGGAGGGGAAAACTGAGGAGCTGATACTAAGGGTTCAAGTAGAAAGAAAATATTTTGAGAATGATGATGGCAACGAATGTACAAATGTGCTTGACATGATGGATGGATGGAATGTGATGAGTTGTACCAACTCCCAATAAAATGATCTTTTTTAAAAAAAGGTAGGGTCAGAGTTGAGCCCCAGTGGCGTAGTTGTTGTGCATGGGACTGCTGCCCACTGAGATGGAGGTTCAATTCTTGCTTCACAGGAGCAAAGGCTGGTCCTCCTACTCCCACCATCAGAGGGCAGTGATGCCTAAAAAAAAAAGGTAGGTTCACTATGAATCATAACAAACTCAAGGCACCAATTACAATAAATGTGCTTCAGTGATTTTCCTTCTCTAGAGAACTCTAAGACAAAGAGGGAATTCTACAATTCTACAACTCTACTTATTTGTGCTGCACATGCATTAATAGGCAGTCATTCAAACAAAAGAAGGGGGTTTTGCACATGCATTAATAGGCAGTCATTCAAACAAAAGAAGGGGGTATTGTGTATTTTAAGTTGGAAATAGTACACATGGGGGTTACATCTGTTCACTTCAGTGACGTGAGCTATATGCTGAACAGATCAGGATTCTGGTCATGTCATCAGGAAAGAACAACCTCTACAAAAGGACGACATGATAAAGTGAGGGTTGGTGAAAGAAAAGAATGCCCTCAGAAAGAAGCATTGACAACACTGCCACAACAATGTACTCACACATATGATGCGTCATGAAGATGACATTGGTCTGGTACATATAAGATGGCTTTGTGTTGGGACCAACTCCAAGGCAACCAACAACCAAAGGTGGTTTGATGTGTGTTTAGGTGTGTATCTTTTTAAAATCATCTTAATACAGACATATGCAGTGGTTCTTAATATATAAATTTGTCTACATAACCTATTCATTATTCATACTAATGATTTTAAGTAAGGCTTATTTAATAAAAAGCAGCAACATAACGGTTATCAGTCTGATTTTCAAGTGTTTTACATTAATTTATTGGAATTCCTTAAATTTATTCCATGGGACTGATAAAGTGAACTGCCCCAGGAATTGGCATCATGGTTAGTAAAAGTATATAATCATGACACTAAAAATTATGTTAAGCTGCCAGAAATATATCACACATGTGCAGATCATAGAAATAATTTTACTTTCATATAAGTATTTCTTTATAACCAATTGTTTTATAATTAATCAACTATTTGTACTATCAGATTTAGTGATACTTTATGCCCCGTGCTGCCATAAATTCTTAGAATGCTCTGGAAGGCTTAGACCAAGTCTGTCTACATCTAATTGGGCTCAGAGCAAAAGCCCTCAGGTAATATCTTTCAAAATAGTCCTGCTCCCTGTCTCTCTGGCATTTGATGAGTCATTTTTGAGTTGTGGTTTCCACAGATTTCAAGACTAGAAGGAGACCAGTATACATCTCTGTATATAATCATTCTTCCCTGAAAGAACAAATTACCTTTCCCAATTCTCCATGAAAAACTTTATTTTCAATACTCCAGCAGATTTCATAAAAAGTAAGCTATAGCAACACACGCACGGGACATTATCATCTCTGCCTACAGCATCAACATTCAATGTGTTAATTGTCTTTTGGAGATTGGTGATAGGCAAAGTACTGGTTGCTTTCCAAAATTAGGGTCTTTTCCTACAACTGCAATGGTCTGTTGTTATTGTCAGGTGTCATCAAGTTGGTGTTTATTCATAGTGGCCCAATGTGGCACACAATGAAACATTGCCCAGTCCTGTGTGTAAGCCCATTGATGCTGTCACTGTGTCAATTTATCTTGTGGAAGATCTCCCTCTTTTCACTGCTCCTCTACTTTAGCAAGCGTAACATCCTCCTCCAGGCTCAGGTCACCCCTGGCAACATATCAAAAATACATGAAATGAAATCTCACTATCCGTGCCTCTAAGGAGCATACTTCTTCCAAGACAGACATGTTGGTTTTTTTTGGGGGGGGAGGGGGCATCACTGCTGTCCGGCGGTGGGAGTAGGAGGCCCAGCCCCACCGCTGGAATTGAACCTCCAGCCCAGTCCCGCGCACAATCACTACGCCACCGGGGCTCAGCCCCATGTTTGTTCTTTTGACAGCACAAGGTACCTTCAAAATTCTTCATCCGTAACATAATTAAAATGCATCAATCCTTCTTCAGACTTCCTTATTGAATATTATGCACTAGCCGGGTGGTTCTCAACCTTCCTAATGCCGCCACCCTTTAATACAGTTCCTCATGTTGGAACACAACCCTGCCCATTTCAGCCCAGTGGAATCTATTGCAGACTTCTAACTCACGCAGTTGTAAAATAGAAGAGTGTGATGATTTCAGCAACTAAGATCAGAATAATTTATTAAAGCAGCAATGGAACATGAATACAATGGTTTTTTGCAGGTTAACATTTGTGTTCCGAATTACGTAAGGCACAAGAAAATATTGAAGACATCGGTCGCTACATTATTAATGATCATGCTTATAAAATATGTTAAAGTACAGTTTATAACCTACATAAGCCAAAACCCTCACAACCGAACCAATATGTAGCTTCACGATAGGGAAAAGTTGTCAACAATTTCATTTTGCCAGCATCAACAATTGAGGCTCATGGAAGCAAGTCACGAGATCAAAGGACGCCTTGCAGTGGGTGAACCTGCTGCACATGACCTCTTTCTAGTGTGGAAGAGCAAGGATGCCACTGTGAGGACATAAGTGTGCCTGACCCAAGGGGATGTATGCTGTCACCTCATCTGCACGTGAAAGGGCGACATTGAATAAAGAAGACAAAAAAAGAAGTATAAAAAAAAGAAGAAGAAGTGATGCATTTGAATGATGATGTTGGCAAAGAATACTGAAAATACTACAGACTTCCAGAAGAACAAACAAGTCTGTCTTGGAAAATGTACACCTAGAATGTTCCTTAGAAGCAAGGATGCTTGGTTGGTTGGTTGTTGTTGTTGTTGTTGTTGTTGTTGTTAGTATTTTGGGGCCTATTGTCAAGAGAGGCCAGTCCCTGGAAAAAGGACCTCATGTTTAATAAAATATAGAGGCATTGAAAACGGGGAAGACTCCCTCCCAGGGGAGAGACAACAGAAAAGTGGGTGAAGGGAAACATCAGTCAGTGTAAGACATGAAAAAATAATAATAATTTCTAAATTATTCAAGGGTTCATGAGAGAGGGAGGGGGGAAATGAGGAGCTGATTCCAAGGGCTCAAGTAGAAAGAAATTGTTTTGAAAATGATGATGGTAGGGCTGAGCCCCGGTGACGTAGTGGTTGTGCGCGGGACTGCGGCCCACTAGGATGGGGTTCGATTCCAGCTCCACGGAGCAAAGGCTGGGCCTCCTACTCCCACCACCTGAGGGCAGTGATGCCCCCTCCCAAAAAAAAGAAAGAAAATGATGATGGTAACAAATGTACAAATGTGCTCGACACAATGGGTGGACGGGTGGATGGAGACGGATGGTGATAAGAGTTGTACAATTAAATGATTAAAAATAAAGAAGGCTTTTGACAAGATGGACAGAGACAGCGACTGAAACATGGAGCTCCAACATGGCAAGTGTGAGGAGGCAGGACAGGGCAGTGTTTCTGTTGTTCTGACATTTGCTATCAGTTGAAACCGATTCAATGACTCTTAACCATGACAACAACATAATAGTCACATTGATATTTTCTTTCAAAAATAAGAGGACCCTGTTGGCATGTGGGTTTCGCACTGGGCTGCAATCCCATGGCAGGCAGTTGGAAACCACTAACAGCTCGGTGGGAGAGACACTGTGAATAATTATCCCAGTTTTTAATTTAATTTTCTTTTTTGTTATCAACTGTGCTTTTGTTCTGCTTCATTCTGCCATTGTCGTTGATTGTTTATTTGTATTTTGTTTTTGATCTTGTATGTTTTTTCTTTTTTTCCCAAGATGGTCATCTTTTTTTTTTATCATTTTATTGGGGGCTCTTTTTTTGGGGGCGGGGCATCACTGCTCTCCGGTGGTGGGAGTAAGAGGCCCAGCCCCACTGCTGGAATTGAACCTCCGTCCCAGTGGGCCGCAGTCCCGCGCACAACCACTACGCCACCGGGCCTCAGCCCTGTACAACTCTTATCACAATCCATACATCAATTGAATCAGGCATGTTTGTACATATGTTGCCTTCCTTCTCTTCTAGACATTTACTTTCTATTGAGCCCTTGGTATCAGCTCCTCTTCCCCCTCACCACCATCCTCATGCCTCCCTGATAGATTGTATATAGTTATTATTGTCATCTCTCTCACCAACCACTCTCTTCCTTCCTCCATGTTTTGTGGTTCTTCCCCCTGTAGAGGGGTGTATGATTGTTGTGTCGGTCATTGCAATTGATTCTCCCTTCCTCCCTTCCTCTCCCCTTGTTCCCCCTACCCTTCTTCTATCAGTATTCCCACTCCTGTTCCTGGATTCTGTGTGTTGTGAGCTCCCATCCCTTTCTATACCTGTGTACATGTTCCGGTCTTGTCCGAATTGAGAAGCAGCACTGGCGTCATGGGTAGTGGTGGGTGAGGAAGCCTCAGGGAAGCAGAGGAATATGATGTGATTCATTGATGCTTTACTGCACCCTGGTGATTGTTTTTCCTTATATGAAACCCAGGATAGATAATAATTTTCATAGAGACATAGCAGGAGAAATTAGAAGGACATAGAGAGCTAACAACCAGCACAGGGAAGAAGAAATAGTCTGGAATTGACTGTAGTGATGGTGACGAAGATGCAGAAGGAAATTCCTATGCCTCTCAAAAGTGAAGCCAGAGCAAAAGTGTTAAAGACTAAGAAAGTCAGGCTGAAAGGTATCCACAGCCAAAAACAAGATCTGCATTTCACTCACTTTCTGGGGGCCAAAACATGGAGGCAGAGAAGGTAGCCTAGGCTGCCGCAAATCAACAGACACCCCACATGAATGACAGGAGAAACTTAGTGAAAAACCAAATTGCAACCAAGGAAGGAGGCCATTTACATTTTAGAAGAGACAATTATATTTCTGAGGGTGAGTGTGGTGGGTAATGGGGAGGAGCAATTTTGCAATAGGAAGGGATTTTAAACAATAAGGAGAGAATAAACCCAATTTTATATTCCCAAATAGACACTCTTGCCTAAGTTTCTACCCAACCCTCAGCCACTATGATGATCTTAGACAATGAATGGCCTTAACATAGACCATGGCATTCCCCCAAAAACCACCCCAGAAGGACTCAATGTGAAAGCCCAACTGAACAAACTGGGACCTACGTGAAAACTACCTGGAGTCCTTGGATTTAGTGATGAGATTCCCTGATGGGAAAGGCAACAAGTGATGGCCATCCCATGATGGATGTGAAAATGGTATTCATTGGACCTTGGGTGCGACCCCTTTAGTAGTGGGTATCTAAAGCGGACCCAAACCCATATAGAGCTACTATCTTAATGCTCCCCTTACATTAATCTAGCAGGTATTAACCTGATAGGCAAGGATCTGTCCTTGTAAAAAATATTACAGGAAAATTTCCCCTCGCACCAACCCCATTCTCCATGTAAACAGAGCTCAATTATTTAAGAGTTTAATCTGCAAAAAGTAGCAACTCATAGGTTGCAGTTCCCAGCTAGACTATAGTCACATAGCCTCGTCCTTTCAACAGTACCTTAAACTCCATGCCATTTAATAAATTATTGATAAATAATTGATAAATTATTGATGTTATCAATGCAATTGCTTTATACCCCAGGGGGATGATTGACAATGTTTTTCTTTTCTTCATTTTTGGTGATTGCGGGGGAGAAGGGGGTGCTTGGACGACTGGTTTTGTTTTTTGTGTGTAATAAAGTGACAATATGGCCACTAAAGTAAACCAGAGTCATTCATGACATGAGGGTAAGGAGATGGGCTATGGGTTCCCTCTCAGTGTTAGCAGCAATCCAAAAACTGTTGATTCTTCTAACATGGCCCTGTTCTATACACGCTTTCAAGAAGCGATCACTGGCATTAAGGAGGCTACACAAAGTGTGATGAAGAAAGCAGATAGTGCCTGGTTCTCAATTGGAATAGTGTCTGGGGCCTTAAAGGCTCGTGATCCCTCTAACCGAGGTATCAAGTAAGTCCACTCAGAAGAAGCAAAGCAGCCTGAGTGATCTAAAGATGACAATAACAAAGTCCAAATATGATGAAAGGAAAATTATCAGAGCTTAAATTGTAAAGACCCAATTTGTAGAAGACTAAGGAGGCAAGTGAGAGCCCCAAACCCATCTGCAAAGTATATCTAGTCAAATTGAGCCTCTGGCAGACCCCTTCTGACCACAGTGGAGGGACCCGAACAGCTTTACTACCAGACAGAAATTATTGTAAACTTGACTAGGGTGCATGGAACTGTGGTATAATGTGTACCTGGTCAGACCTCCCTCTTGATACAACCTGAATTAACTCTAAGCTCAAATATTTCTTGCTTGTTCCATGACAGAAAGTTCCTCTTTGGCTTTCAAAAAATATTGTTGGCAGTCTTTTCTTTTACTCTTTATATTTTTATCTTTACATTATTATTTTCTTTCTGTTTTGCTTTTGTTATGTCTCTCAGCTTATGAAACACACAAGGAGTGGATGCATAGAGACAATAAGTGATAAAATGGATTATGGGAGGTGGAGGCGAAGAAAAGTAGGGGTAACTGGGGCTGAGCCCCGGTGGCGTCGTGATTGTGCGCGGGACTGCGGCCCACTGGGACGGAGGTTCAATTCCAGCAGTGGGGCTGGGCCTCCTACTCCCACCACCGGAGAGCAGTGATGCCCCACCCTCCCCACAAAAAGTAGGGGTAACTGGGAGCAAATAATGAATGGGGAAGGGAGGAGGGAGCACTAGAATGGATTGTGATGATGTGTATACAAAGATTATAAACGCAACTTATCTATGAGAGTATATGATAAGTAAAGTTTATAGCAATAAAAGCATGAAGCGAATAATAAAGAAATATTGAAGAAAAAGCTTAAATGTCTTCTGAAGATGCCTCCAAGAGAAATGGGCTTGATCTCTATGTCATCATCAAGTTCCCCTGACTGACACTGCCAGGGAAAAGAAGACAGAAAATAGCAACATACTTTTACTGATTGTGAATGTCAAGGCCAACAAGCTCCAGATCAAACAGGCTGTGAAGAAGCGCAGTGACATGGGCATAGTCAAAGTCAACATCCTCATCAGGTGAGACAGAGAGAAGAAAGCCTAGGTTCAACTGGCTGCTAGCTATGTTTCTTTAGAATCTAAAGTTGAGATGTTGCCTCCGCAATTGCAATCATCTATACTGAGTCCAGCTTGTTTCATTTATATTTATATATTATATTCTAAAATATAACAATATTAAAAATACTCTAAATATAAACTTGATCCATTTATAATTATATAACATGTACTATTTACGTATTACATTTATAATTCAAAATAAAAATTTAAAAGTGTCCATAAAGCAAGTGAGGTTCAAAACAAGCTCTTGGGATTGTACCAAGGTCAGTGTGCTAGTTTTACTATGGCACACTACTCAACATTGGGTAATTGGCTGAAGTGGGGAGGGGACCTCTCTGAACTAACTACTACAATTCCCAGTGAATCTGTAAAATTTCAAATAAGAAAAATAATGTTCATTTAGTAAGAAACACAAATACTTTTCAAACAAATTTCTGGGAAATGTTAGTATTTATAATATTTTAAAAGGACCAAGTGAATTGTTTTAGCTCGAACGTTTTTTTCACTACAACCAAATTTTTCAGTAGGTGCAAGTATTAAAGAGAAGGAATGAGTGGCAGATAAACATAAATTATTGTCCATAATCAGCTAGACTTCTGAATTAGGTTTTTGGATTTAAGAAATCAAAATTTGGGGGTAGATTATTTTTTTTACAGTTGTCTTACCAAGGTTAATATGCTCTCCGATTAAAGTAATATATGGTTTTTAAAAGCACATGGAAAGCAACAATGAGTAAAACGTACCCACCTATAGTTCTACCTAGCAAACACCGTTTTAAACTATGCATGTCTATAAACAAATTTAAATCTCAGAACAACAGTTTGCTCTAGATTTCTTTATATTCTCATTTTATGGATGAAGACCAAAAGGCACAGAGGTGTCCCACAGGTACTGATGAAGTGACAGGTTAATAATATTATACAGACTTCCTGCTACAGTTACATTTATGCCAGCCATCTTTCAAGAAGCATACTGTTCAAAGTTTTTATTTCTTCAATTACAAGTATTATAATTCTTGCAATCAGCCTGCGTGTGATGAAACATTTCATCAGCTTTCGCTCGTTGTTCATTCTATTTTGCTCACAAGGCAGAAAATGAAACAAGCAGCACTATTTTCAGTGTTCCTTTATTCACATTAAAAAGAATAAATAAATAAATAGATAAATAAATAAATAACCTCTGTGAGGAGAATGAGTAGGAGCGTTGGGATTTGAAGTCTGAAAGGGATTATGTAGGGTTGACATTTAAGTTACTACTGTTTATTTATTTATTGTTGGCACCATCGCCCTCTGGTGGTCGTGGGAGCTACGCAGCCTTGCTCCCGGAGAGCCGCTGCTGGATTTGAACCGCCAAGCCCACGGGGGCCGCAGTCCCGCACTCAACCACTTAGGCCACCGGGGCTCCGCTAGTTCCCACTGTTGAACAGGCATTGCCTGATCCAAAATGCCAGGGCGTTTGAAGACTTCGTCATTAAGCGCCCCTCCTGGACGTCCGGCGCGTAAACGCATCGAGCTGGCCCGCTCCGGGGCGAGGCCCCACGACTACAAGCGTAAGCCGCGTGCCGCGGGGCGAGCCAGACGCCGCCAGACGCTCAACTAGGGGCTTCCGGGTGGCCACGCGAGCCACGCCGCGTAAGTCCTTCCGGGTCAGTGCCCGGCTGGTCGCTGCGCTGTGCGGTTAGATCCGACTCTGTGCTTGGGCTAATCCCGCGCCATGGCCTCGCGGTACGATCGAGCGATCACGGTCTTCTCTCCCGACGGACATCTTTTCCAAGTGGAATATGCGCAGGAAGCGGTGAAGAAAGGATCCACGGCGGTGAGCACCCTGCCCGGCCTCGGGTCCGGCCTCCCGTTGCCGGTTCCCTCTGCCCGCTTTGGGGGCGCAGGGCAGGCAGGACATTTGCCCCCCAGTCTGTGAGATGGCTTTGCCCTCTTTGTCAGGGGAAGGACAGCATCTGAGATCCGGCAGGAGTCAACGGAAGTAGATTTCATTGGTTTCTGGGGACGGGCGTGGGGCGGGGATGCGCTGCTGTAATATTGACTATGTGATGTTAAACTTTGTTTGTTTGGGGGCATCACTGCCCTCGGGTGGTGGGAGTAGGAGGCCCAGCTTTTGCTCCTGTGGAGCTGGAATTGAACCTCCATCCCAGTGGGCCGCAGCCCCGCGCCCAACCACGACGCCACCGGGGCTCAGCCCCTAAACTTTTTCTTAAGAAAAGATTTCTTATGTACCTGACTTGCAGAAAGCCCACTTCCCCAGGAGGTCGCCCACCCTGTCGCTGAGTTGGGTCCAGAGCACGGCAACTCTGTAGGACAGGGTAGAACTGCCCACTTGGGACTTCGAATTGTTGAAGCCTCTGTGGGAGCTGGAAGCTCATCGGCTGTCAGGGTCACCCTCGTGTAACAGTTCCTTTTGGTTGGAAGCCTGCCAGCCCCTCAAACATAAGGCGGCGCTTGGCTCGGTCAAGCAAACAGAAGGATTGGTGCTTCTAACCCACGAGTGCCTGGGCTGTGGGCCATAGGGTGGGGCGCGGGGGAGGTGGTGAGGCTTGCAGTCTGCTCCAATAGAGGTTTTTTACAACTGAGCCCAGGGCCATGGAGTAGATGCTGACTCATATTAACCATTTAGAACCCAGTGGGAGAGGTTGCTGAGTTTGAACCTCCGACCTTGAGGCTACCCTCTGATCACCTAATCCATAGTGCCAGTAGAACTCCTTTCTGTAAAAATGACAGCCTGACAAGCTCTGTGGCACAGCTCTACTCCCTTCTGAAGCTTCACAATGCGTCAGAATGAACCCCACAGCACCCAGATCCTGAAAGATGAACTACACCGAGGTAAGATTAAGCACTTGTTCCCTAGGGAACAGTTTACAAAACAGTAGTCCATGTGCCAAACTCTTAGACCCATCAAAAATAATTGTCCTAAAATTGGCACCCCAATACTTGGCAGCCCTTGAGAGACTTGGAACTCCAAGAATCTCTACTCTTCTGTGACTTTTTTGTTTGTTTGTTGTATTTAAAGGTAATGTTGGGACGTTCCCTTTAAGCTTCATATCCACATGTCTGAAAAAACTTTTATCAGCTCTTCCAAGTCCTAGTTTATGAATTCAAAGGATCAAATTTTTTTTCTCTTTTTACTCTCAAAAATACCATGAACACGTTTGCTGTATATTTTAGAAACGCGTATATTAGCTATCAGAATAAAGGATGCAGTTCTAAGTCTAATACTACTTTTAGTTTCTCTCGCCTTTTACACAATTTCTTGGTGTAAGGAGATAACTCACTTTTATTGTGTTCCCATCAAAGATAAAGTGGTTAAAAATAATAACACTAGAAATATTCTTAACATTTTAAAAAGTATTTTTCTACTTAATTGGGCCCACTAGTTTTGCTTTTATTTTATAAGTAACTTTTTTAGGATTGTAAATGTACAAAAAACCTCTTGTAGCTAAAACCAAAAGGGTACCATTTTGATTTTTAAAAAGCCCCAAACTTATATAATCCCCAGCATGGCATGTAGCATCTGGTTAGAAAATAATGCCCAAGCTTTGCAGTCTAAAATAAGGGAGTAATGGAAGAAGACTGGGGTGTAATAAGAAACCACATTGGCTCATTTAAAATGTTTTAAGAATGCTATAGAATTGATTGATAGTTCCTTTGTAATGAACTGTAAAAGGGTAAGGATATAAAAATACCTGTAGTGGGCATTTTTAAAGCTCCATTGGAAGGATGAGACCGTTTTGTCAAAGGATTCTGAAATTATAATTTGCATCTGTGTATGGAGTTACCCTGTTTCTTGAGGATAGTCTGCCCTTTTACACAGTGGAAAGTTTATGATGGCACTTACTTATGAAAATATATTACACAGCATTTTGTCTTTAAATGACAGCTGGAATGATCAGTCCTAAGTAAGCCCAGGTTGACCACTTTGACCAGAGTGTGGTATTACGTACTTAGTAATATAAAAGTTAAACAGACCCAATTCCAGGCTAGGGATCCCAGTTCCTTTCCTTTCCTTTCTTTTTCTGTTTCTTTTTTTTTTTTAACCCAGTCCCTTTCTTGATGGCGCTTGGGCGAGGCATGAGAAACATGAGCATGAGAAACACAAGAAAGTTGTGTTTCTGTTTCCTTTTCTAGAAATGAGAACTATGTTTGAATAACATTTGGAGGGCTAATAGCCTTTCTTCTTCAGAGTCCAAAAACAAAAAAAATCTTTCTTAATATCCTCATGAAAAAAGTTATGGTTCATAATCATTCCGTCATCCTGTCCTTTCCCTGACCCCAACTGTTATTGGCTCTGCATTTCCTTATCAAATATCAATTTCACTATCTGGCCACACATTCTTCGTAACCCACATCTGGCCTCCCAAATTCAAGTGACAGCTTCAAGATTTTTTTTTTAATATAACAGGCTGATAGATGCTTTTGCCCTGGGAAAAAGAGTAGCTGGGAAGAGAAAAAAATAACAACATTCTTCCTCTCAACTTCTTACAACTCACATTTTTCCTTCTCTATAAAGCTCCCTATGATTCATTCAAGTCACCATGACCTGTTTCTTCTAGTGAGTTAATAATCTGTGCTTTTGGGGGATTGTGCTGTATTTATTAATTGGCCTTGTATTCTCACCAATTTCAGTTATGCTAACAATCCCCTCATCCTAAGTGAATAGTAATATCTTTGAGGCTCTCAGTAGTGGGATCCTTTTTTTTTTTTAATTCAATCACACCATACTCAATTGAGGGAGTAGGAAATAATCATTTAAGTATCATGTATTTTGTACCAGGAATTTTAAATTGTCTAAATATAAAGGCAGTATTTTTATTAACTTATTAACTTTTATTATTTTAAGCCTAATTTATTCCTGAGCCATGAGTTTTTGCTTCTTCAGTTTCTTCTGGGAAACCTTTTTCTTCTGTGCAACCTCCTCTTCTGGTTTAGGAACAATGTGTTCTTTTTCAGTGAGGATCATCTCAGTGTGGCAGGGGGCGCTCATGCATGTATTGATTCCACCATGAGCTCTATAAGTCCAGTGGTGGATCCTGGGGGCTTTGTTCACCTGGATGTGCTCATGACCAGAGAACCCACATCTAAACCCTTAAGTTCAGCATTACTTTCTTCATTTTTAAGCATGTGAAGCAAAAATTGAGCACTCTTTTGGGGCCACTGACCCTGGGTCCAACCCCACTATTTGGCCAGCACACACCTACCAACACCACCATTGTAACGATGGAAGGGTATACACTTTTTTTTTTTGGGGGGGGGGGGCATCACTGCTTTCCGGTGGTGGGAGTAGGAGGCCCAGCCCCACTGCTGGAATTGAACCTCCATCCCAGTGGGCCGCAGTCCCGCGCACAACCACTACGCCAGCGGGGCTCAGCCCTACACACTACTTCTACATAGTGATGTCATCCAAGTATTTGGTGGCTTTTCGGATGTGCATGCCTTTGATGGCTTGAGCTGTTTCACGGGTGTTCTTGAAGTGGACCTGAGGTTCGACCCTCAGGATTTGCAGGATTTAAGTGAATAGCGAACCATCTTGGCAGGTCCCCCAAAGAGTCCCCTTGGCAGGTCGCTGACGCAGGTTGCTGCACAGCTCCCATTTTCGGCGTGCCGCCTCGTCTCCCTGCCCAGAAACCATTCTCTCCGGAGAGGAGTTAGTAGTTTAGGGAGTTCTCCTCTCAGTAATTTCGAACGCCACCTCCTCGTGGTTTTCAGTGCTCTACACGATCAGAGAAACTTCTCTAGTAATGAACTGTAGAAATGATCCCTGAAAGCATAGTCTTTAAGGGCAGTATTTTATCTCTTTATGTATAGAAGTTATGATTCAGATTCTTTAATAAATTGAAGTAATCCAGCAAACCAATGATGGGAGTACACAGTAACACTTAAAATTTTCTTTCAAAACCTCTACTCTACATTGTAGTGCATTGTATTACAGAAGCCATTCTATAAATACGTACATATGCATAGTTAGCTGTTGTTATGATGTGGAAACTCGAGACTAAGGGCGAGAGCCATGGTAGCATAGTGGGCTGTGCATTGGGCTGGTAACCTCAAGGTCCGAAGTTCACCATCTGTGGGAGAACAAAAGCGAGACTTTCTTCTTCTGTAAAGAGTTACAGTCCTGGAAAACCCACCGGAGTAGTTCTGCCCTCTCCTATAGGATCACTATGAGCTGCAATCGATTTGATGGCACTGTGTTTGGTTTTGAGATTTAGAGAAAGAAATCTTATTGACTGGTGCCTAGAACTCACCCAACACCCTGCAGGAGAGACTTTAGCGATCTCTTCCTTAAAGGCGACAGTCTAGAAAACCTTGTGGGGCCATTCTCTTGTGTCGCATGAGGTTGCCATGAGGCGAAGTCAACTCAGTGACACCCCACAAGAACAACAGGACCAGGGACGTCTTCCTCCAAGGTAGTGTTGAAGCAGGCATGAAGGTGAAAGAGAGCCAGGTGGAGTGTTCTTGGCCAAGGAAAAAGCATGTGGGGAAAACAAGTAGCCAATGCAGTTGTGTTCAATGCCCTAGGAACTGGAGAGCATTTGTGATTTTTGAGACAATGGGAACAGAGGAAGAGATGAAGGTAGAAACAGGGACTGTGTCCTGGAGTGTTTTTCAACTCTGCTGGGGGTCAGTGATTCAAACCCAGGAGCATGGGGCCGTCTGCTCCTGTAAAGATTTGCAGCCTCTGAAGCCCTGTACAGGGTCACTATGAGTTGAAATTGACTTGATGGTAGTAGCTTTGGTGAGTCTTACGGCAGCAGTTTTCAACCTGTGAGTTGCAACCCCTTTGGGTGTTGAATGATGCTTTCACAGGGGTCGCCCGATTCATAACAGTAGCAAAATCACAGTTATGAGGTAGTAATGAAGATAACTTTATGGTTGGGGGTTACCACAACGTGAGGAACTATATTAAAGGGTCAGGGTCTTAGGGAGGTTGAGAACCACTGTCTTAAGAGAAGAAGCCTTAGGGTTTTGATTGGCTGTTATCATTATTTCAGTGTAAAGAAAGCCAAAATCCATACCCCTGGACCAGTAAGTAACTGCATGACAAATGAATAAAAAGTTAAAGTTGTCCGGGATTTCCACTTGTCTCTTTTGCTTTTCATTTGGGGCATAGCTTTCTCGGAAGGTAGCACCAATGCAGCTGTTTTCCCAGACATCTGCCCTTCTCACTTAGTATGTGTAAGGAAAAGTCTTTTCGCCTGAGACCAGTATTAGAATGGCGTGATTTTAATGTTAAAATTGATGGTGGATTATGTTTTTTCATTGATTTTACAGGTTGGAATTCGAGGCACCAATATAGTGGTACTGGGAGTAGAAAAAAAATCTGTGGCCAAACTTCAAGATGAAAGAACTGTGAGGAAAATCTGTGCCCTTGATGACCATGTCTGCATGGCTTTTGCAGGTACCCCAGGGCCTGTAGTATTGTGAAGTCGGCACACTGGGCTTCTCTATTGCTTGAGCTATATATGCAACACGTGTAGAATAGTACACCACTGCATGGACTGAAAACAAGTAGTAAAATCTTTTAAGGCAAAAAGGAGCTCTGTTTGTGTATTGGGTTACGCATTGACCTGGTAGCCACAAAGTCAATCGTTTGAATCCATCAGTCTTCGTAGGAAACAGAGATGAAGCTATGTGCTCTTCTAAGGAGGCAGTTCTACTCTGTCATATAAGGTTGCTGTGAGTCAGAGTTTGGAAGTCAGTTTGGTGGAATGTTTTGGTGTACGGGACATCACAATTCTTTATCCACTGCACATACAGATGGCCTTAAAGTCTATATCCAGATTTGCTGTACCCACTATTCCATGAAGTGGTACCAACGACCCCATGGATGTTATGTTCATTTGCCCTAAGCAAGTTGTACACATGAGACAATACAATGAATAAGTCATTGTGTTGGCAATAGTAAAAACCTTTTTAACTGCTTAAACAGACAACAGAAAAAGATGCATCACAAACTGTCCTTCTTAGCTCAAAAGCAACCCTACTGAGGGCACTACTCTCTTCAAAAAAGACCCTGACTAAATCATTCATAAATTATCAAGGGCTCAGGAGAGTAGAAGTATGGGGGAGGGAGGGGAAAAAAGAGCTGATACCAAGGACGCAAGTGGGAAGAAAATGTTTTGGAAATGATGATAGCAACATATACACAAATGTGCTTAATACAATTGACAATTGATGTATGGATTGTTTAAAGAGCTGTAAAATTCCCCCAATAAGAAATATTTAAGTAAAATAAAAATAAAATGCAAAAAAGAGGATCCCAGTATTTTATCCCACCCATTTCATATTCCAGATGTTCTATAAGAGGTGGCACCTCCACAAAAAACTGGATTTTTTTCTCCAAAGATATATAAATTTTTTTACAGTACAACCTTAGCCTTCAGAGTACTCTCCATTACACTTAATTCATTTGTCAAACCTCCAATTCCATTCTTAACACATTTTTCAAACTCAACTCTTCGGATGGCTCACAGCAGCTCCCTAATTTTTTGTTCAGTTCTTCTACATCATCGAATTGCTGTCCCTTCATGTCTCTCTGCATTTGCAAAAACAGAAAGAAGTTGCGGGGAGCAATGTCAGGTGCCTGAGACAAGAGAGGCATGCTGGTTTTTTGCCAAAAGCTGGTACAGTGAGATAGTTGCAAGAGCAGGTACAGTGTTGTGGTGGCAAAACCACAGATGCCACAAAATCAGGCATTTTTTGAACATGTTAGGCAATCTTTTCAGAACCTCTAAGTAGAAAGCTTGATTAAGTCTGATCTGAGGGAATGAACTTCAAATGCACTGTCCCCATTCACACCACATTCAGTTTTTGTGGGGTACTCCCTAGTATTTTACTTTGCTTGATTCAGCTCTCTTACTTCATCATAGCTTCCATTCACTTTAGCTACTCTCCATTCAACAGCAAGTTTCAAAATCTTTTCTGACACCCACTTAGGTCTTTTCTTTGTTTCCTGTCTAAAGAATGACCTTTTGCTGTCCTCATGTATGTCATTCTTGATATCATCTCACAGCTCCTCTGGTCTTTGATCATTAGTGTTAAGTGCATCAAATTATTCTTGAGGCAGCTTCTAAATTTAGGTGGAATAGACTCAAGACTGTATTTTGGCTTTTGTGGACTTGTTATTTACTTACTTACCTACGTATGGACTTGTTTTTGTCTTGTTTTGTTTTGTTTTGGGGCATCACTGCACTCTGGTGGTCGTGGGAGCTACCCAGCTCTGCTCCTGAGAGCCGCCACTGGATTTGAACCACCAAGCCTGTGCGGTGCCGTCCCGCGCTCAACCACTTACGCCCCCGGGGCTCAGCATTATGGACTTGTTTATGTGGGGATTTTTTGGGACTTGTTTTAATTGCTGTGGTGGTTGTGCATTCCTTTCAATTTCATGATTGGGACTTGAGGAGTGGAGTCTAGTTTGTCAATCTCGAGATAGCCATTGAGGCCTCTGTGTGCATGGCTTTCTCCTGAGTTTTCTGGGAAATCTCGCGGTATTTCCTAATTGGAGAAGGGAGACAGGACTGAGGCTCCCAGAGACGAACTACTGACAAGACAAGATGGCAGCATCCAAGGAACTGGAAGAGCCGGAGGAGAAGCCACATGGCCTTACCCTGATGGAACCAGATCTCTGAAGCCAGAAAAGCCACCGAGAGACCCCTGCCAGCGCCGAGATGTTTTTTATCACCAATGGATACTGCTGATGGGCCCTGAGCTCTGGAAACGAGGAGCCATGAGGGGACCCCTGCCAGAGCCAGGACTCTGCACCCACTGGGCTGTGACGTCATGGGTCGGAAGGAGATTTTATAGACTGGTATCGGACATATGGACTAATATCGGACTTATAACTTTAAACTGGATGTTTTCTCAATGTTCCATTCCTCTTGTATATAAACCTTTCCCTTATATGAATTTGTTTCTCTAGTGTACCCAGACTAACACTATTGTTCTTCAGTTTCAATTTGAACTTGTAAATAACAGCAATGGTTCTACCATTGCTCCTTGGCTTTGTTTTATCTAATGATATTCAGATACTACATTATCTTCCTACAAATGTGGTTTATTTGACTTCTTTTTAAAGTTTTATTGATAATAGATTTGATTCTGATGTATCCTTTTTCGCAATTTCCATATGTATAATTGTCTTTTATGTTGGGGAAAAAAAGGTCTTGGCAGTAAATGAGTTATTGGTCCTTTAATCTCCATATGTTCTCTACCTTTCTTTTTATCATCACAGCCGTATTTTCCAAATCTCAACCCTTCTTCACTGTTTGCAGTTTATATATTCCAATCACCAATAATTATCATTTTTATAATTTAGTGTGATATATTTCACACTGATAGAATTTCCAATTTCTTTATCCCTGGCCATAGTGGTTGTTGCATAATTTGAATAATAATCATATTAACTTGTCTTCTTTGTAGGCATAAAGATAACCTATCACAGAGAGTATTATACTCAACATAGTTCTTGAAGTGTTCTTTTATGCTAATGAGTGGGACAATATTCATTTTTGTCACATCGTTCCTGGAATAGTACACCATATGATTGTCTGATTTATGGCCAGTAGCAGCCCATTTCAAGCCACTAGCACCTATGATCCCAACGTTTATATGTCCCATATCATTCTTTGTAACTTCCAGTTTTCATTGAGGCATATTTTGTACATTTTATGTTCTGATTAATATTGGATGTTTGCAGTTGTTTCCTCTCAGGTTGAGTCATGCCCCAACAGCAAAAGGAGATCCTAGAGCTTTGTTCCATCCACATTATTTGTGACAGTTCTATTTGGAGTGCCTTTCGTCTTGAAGTGCACATCTCTGGCACTAAATCAAATAATGTTCTGTTATGCACAATATTTTAGGTGCCTAATTTTTCAGAAGTGGACCACCTATTCTTCTAGTCTGGAGTTTCCTTTATAATGTTGGAATATTTTACAATGAGCACACGGGCAAAGGAATACATTCTATCTTGAGAACATAAAAACATTTTGGTCTGTTTTGATATTAGGATTTGAGATAAAACACTTATGAAAAAGAGGGAAACTTGAAAAATGTGTTTGGATGTGGAATTCCACTTAGTGGACATTTTAGTAAAGTTTTGTTAAAAATTTTTAAGCATTAGATTGAAGGCTCATTACATGTTTATTTATAAATAGCAAGTTGTAATTTCAGGTGCTACTTTTAATTAAATGTTCTCTTCTTAAAATAGCCAGTTAGTAGTAATTAGTATATGAGGGAGGCTCCAAAAAGTTGCAGGGAAATGTTCAGGAATTTATCTTTCCATTCCATTTTTCATGAACATTTTAAAACCCCTTTTCTCACTACTAGTGTTAAAAACTGGCACATAAGTATATACAATAGGGCTGAGCCCCGGTGGCGTAAGTGGTTGAGTGCAGGACTGCGGCCTGCGGGTTTGGCGGTTCAAATCCAGCGGCGGCTCTCGGGAGCAGCTCTGGGTAGCTCCCACGACCACCAGAGGGCAGTGATACCCCCCCAAAAATGTATACAATATTGTTTAGATGGTTTGGCAAATTTATGACTTTTTTCTTGGATTGTTCGCTTATTGTAATACTTTTTGAAAAAATGATAGTTATGTGCTTCCTCAGTATTGGATCATGTTTACATTATCAAATTTAATACTTAGATATCTATCTTCCAGATTTTGTTTTATAATGTTTGGATCTTCTCTTGCCATTTCTTTCCCTCAAATACCATTTGCAGAGAGAAGAGGAGCCATTCCTCTTTCTGTAATTGAGTGTCCGATTACAGTTGACACCGGCCTACCAGTGTTAGGGTGATTACAGCAGTAGGCGTGTCTGACAGCTACTTCATTGTTGACTGATGGTTATTTGATTCTTCCAGGTTTATAGAATCAGGATATGGAATGGCATTGAGGGGTAATCATTGTCTAGGTTTACAAAATATTAATGGTTTCATTAGGAATAGCAGTTTCAGACCTCTGGTGAATTTTTTTTTTGGCAGTATGGTATAAAGAACATAAGGGGAGGGAGAACTTAAAAATGACCATGGGAAGGTCATACATAAAAATGTATGCCAAGAGGTCATACATAAAAATATTTGCAATTACTTGACTATTGAAGTTTGTCATGAATATGCTATTATCCACAGAAACACATGGGTTTCTTTATACAAGTGTTGGAAATTACCACATGGTGTTTGCTATTCTGTTCTAATATTTTTATGGCCTTTCATCCTAGCCTAAAAGCTGAGAAGTGCCATATTCATATTTGTATTGAAAGCAATTTAAATTCATTGAATTAATGATTGATGATCAAGTAATATTGTTTTGTTTTTGTTTTTGTTTTTTTGGGGGGGGCATCACTGCTCTCCGGTGGTGGGAGTTGTAGGCCCAGCCCCACTGCTGGACTTGAACCTCCGTCCCAGTGGGCCGCAGTCCCGCGCACAACCACTACGCCACCGGGGCTCAACCCGTAATATTGTTTTTACAAGAAGAGATTGGGTGATTTCATAGTTTAGGTACAAAGTCGATTTCTTTTGATGGCTGAAATCAGGATAGACCATTAACCTTTAACTAGTGTGTCATTGAGATATTTTTAGAGATAGGTTTATAATAAATCTGATATTTTAAGAAATTTGCTATACTTCCAAAAATACTATTATAGAGGTTCTGAAAAAAAATCTTTTTACTCATAAAATTGTGTTTTTGTAATACAAATTTGTTTTCATTTTAAGTCATTTTATTGGGGCCTCATTCACCTCTTACCACAATTTATACATATGCATCCATTGTATCTCAAGCACATTTGTACATTAGTTGTCCTCATTATTTTCAAAACATTTGCTTTCTACTTAAGCCCTTGGTATCGGCTTTTTCTCCCCCTCTCCCTCCCACTTGAACCCTTGATAATTTATAAATTATTATTTTGTCATATCTTATACTGTTCGATGTCTCCTTTCACCCACTTCCTTATTGTCCATCCCTCAGGGAAGAGGTTATATTTAGAACCTTATCAAACCTTATCATTGTTTTTGCTTTTTGTTTGTTTTTTTTTGTTTATTTTGGGGGGGCATCACTGCCCTCTGGTGGTCATGGGAGCTACCCAGCGCTGCTCCTGAGAGCCGCCGCTGGATTTGAACCACCAAGCCTGCGGGCCGCAGTCCCGCACTCAACCACTTATGCCACCGGGGCTCAGCCCTGTAGAACCTTAAAATTGGTTCCCCCTTTCTACCCCACCTTCCCTCAACTCTCCTGATATTGCCACTCTCACTGCTGGCCCTGAAGGGATCATCTCTCCTGGATTCTCTTATGTTTTCGATTCTTATCTGTACCAGTGTACATCTTCTGGTGTAGCTGGATTTGTAAGGTAGAATTGGGATCTTGATAGTGGGGGGGGGGGGGGAGAGAAAGCATTGAAGAACTAGAGAAAAGTTGAATGTTTTGTCGATGCTGTACTGCACCCTGACTGGCTTATCTTCTCCCCACGATCCCTCTGTACGGGGATGTCCCATTACCTACAGATGGGCTTTGTGTCCCCAATCTGTACTCCCCCTGATTTATAGTGATATGATTTTTAGTTCTTTGATGGCTGATACCTGATCCCTTTGACACTTTGTGGTCACATAGGTTGGTGTGCTTCTTCCATGTGGGCTTTGTTGCTTCTGAGCTAGATGGCTGCTTGTTTATCTTCAAATCTTTAAGACCCCAGACACTATAACTTTTGATAGCCAGACACCATCATCTTTCTTCACCACATATGCACACATTTGTCTTAAGCAATCATATCGGGAAGGTGGGCACACAATGATATTATTTTTTTGTTCTTTGATGCCTGATAACTGATCCCTTCGACTCCTCCTGGTCACCCAGGTTGGTGTGCTTTTTCCATGTGGGATTTGTTTCTTCTGAGCTAGATGGCTGCTTGTTTGCCTTTATGGCACCAGATGATGTCTGGTGCACACATTTGTCTTCAGTGATTGTGTCGGGAAGGTGAACATCATGGAATGCCAACTTAATAGAACAAAGTGTTCTTGCATTGAAGAAGTAACAAGTCTATTTTCAAGTCAGAATGTTATCAATAACTGTTAATGGTTTTGTATTAATACGTAATGTCTAATGATTAACTTAACTGCTATGAATATACCAGTTTGATCTTCAGGAAATTGTTTTCTTGCCATTTTGTCTTTAAGCCATTCTTTAAAGCTATTTTCTTTATTTTTTAAACTATTTTCTTTAAAAGCCAAGTAAGGATGTGTTAAACTAAGTCTTGCAGTAAATAAATCAGAATGTAGAATAAGCAATGGCTTTTATTTTCCAAGACCTTTTAAATCAGAATTTACTGAGAAAAACAGTAGATGTGGTACAAAAGATTTCATAATACCTAAACCCTTCTGATAAAGAAAGTCACCTTTTTTTGTTTTTTTATTGAATCCCTTTCTAGGACTAACAGCTGATGCTAGAGTAGTAATAAACAGAGCCCGTGTGGAATGCCAGAGCCATAAGCTTACAGTGGAGGACCCAGTCACTGTAGAATACATAACTCGCTTCATCGCAACTCTAAAGCAGGTGAGCTGAGAGTCGTACAGAGCTCTTCACGTGCTCCCCCTCTCCATCATTGTGGGTGCTAGTATGGAAGGACTCCCATCAGCCCAACCATTTTGGAAGCCATCTGGCTTCCAGAAGTAAGTCTTTGTAAGACAAGAACCTGAGTTCAGTAGCAGAAGTAATTGATCACCAGACATAGCTTAATCTATAATAATTCTGGGAATAATTAAAAATTTTAAAGAAGCAAAAAGTATGATCTTTCAAAGGAGTTGGCATGCTTCTGGAGATACATCAGTAAGAAACATTCTTTGAAATTTTCCAAATGTTAGAATAGCTTGATTCCTACACCTACAGACCTGCACACAATCAGGTTGACTTCTGCATCTAGACATTGGTACATAGTTTAACATGAAGTATAATCATTATATACACAGCTATCTTTTTCACTTCATGTTTATTTTGTACATGTCAATATAGTCTCGATAGTTACCATTTTCGCTAGCTATATGAGAGGGCTTAGAAAACTTTGTAGAAAAGTAGAATGAAGAGTTACCTGGACGCCCCACCCCCCTTGAACTTTTTGAAGCACTAATGTGTAATAGTACATCCAGTTTCTAGTGGATAATTTATTGTCTCCAGTTTCTTTTTCAGTCCTTCCCTTACTCTAACTTGTTTTTTTTTCTATTTTAATAATAGTATTGTCTTTTTCACAATGTGCTCCCTCTTTTTGGGAATCATATTGTTACATTAATAGGATAGAATTATTAGATCAGAAATTGTAGCAGGTTTTAAGGCAGTGTTATATAATTTCTTTCTCGAAAAGACTAAGCCAGATTTTATTGTGTAAGAAGCAATGCATGAAGATATTTCTGAAGAATCAGCCATGTGTAATGTGGAGTTTTTCATTTTTTCTTTCATCTTGTAAATAAATATGTAGCACTGTGTCTTATTTTGTATTGTGTAATTAGTATGTGGTTGTATTGTGTAATTGGTATTATTTCCACATATTGATTTGGTTTCCACATAGTTTGTTCTTCTCCTAGTGAAAAATATCTTTCCTCTATGATAAGCCCTTTGGTGGCTAAGAACGTATCCCAGAGGGAAAAAAAAGAATGTATCCCAGGAGCTAGAATATTTTAATTTAAATGATAGCTTTGCTACTTCATTGCTTGCTTTGTCTCAATGTAATTATTTATAAAATGAATATTATAATAATACCTCATTTTATGAATTTTATAAATTTAAAGCATTTAGTATTCTCCCGTGGATTTTGTCATCTACCACTTAGAAACTTTTTTTTGGGGGGGGGGCGGCATCACTGCCCTCTGGTGGTTGTGGGAGCTACCCAGCCTTGCTGCTGCTGGATTTGAACCGCCAAGCCAGTGGGCACAGAAACTTTCATACAATTTTCTATCCATTCTAAACAAAAATTATTTGCACTCATGGTTGGCAGCCCTTGCTCATCTAGAGGGGCCTCAGAAGACAAAAGTCATCTGCTTTTGAAGAGCGCTGCTTTGAACACCCTACTGTGTAGCAGGTCGGATTGTCTTGAGTTAGAATTGACTCAGTAATAACTGGTCAGTGGGTTGTTTTTTGCTTACTGTTTTTTACATTCAGTATTATTAAAGTTATTATTTGTTTTGTTTTGTTTTTTTTGGGAGGGGGCACTTCACTGCCCTCTGGTGGGAGCTACCCAGTGCTGCTCCTGAGAGCCGCCGCTGGATTTGAACCACCAAGCCCGCGGGCCGCAGTCCCGCACTCAACCTCTTACGCCACTGGGGCTCAGGCCATTAAAGTTATTTATAACAAAGTTCCTTTGTGTTTGGGGACAGATTGACTAAAGAAACAAATTCAGAGATACTCATAGATGTATAAAAAATAGCTTTATATCAAGAAGTAATTGTATATCAGAAAAACAGCCCAGCCCAGTCCAGTTCAAGCTCATAAGTCCAATACTAGTTCATAAAGTCTGATACTAATCCACATTTCCCACTTCAGATTCAAGCAGCCACTTGCATTGATGCACAATGCAGGGGGCCTCATAGGCCAGTGGGTGCAGAGTTGTGTGGATCCAAATAGCTGGACCTCTGGCAGTTCATAACAGCAAGATGGTGAAGCAGTGAGAGAGTGGGAAGTGCCCAGAATCCTCCTCATGAGGAGGTCTTGACCCAAGGAGGTAGCATCGGGCTGTGACCTAATTGACAAGCTAGACTCCACCCCTACACTTTAGGTTGACATGAAATTACGTAGCTACCACACCCTACATTTGATTTTATCTTGTTAGTTCATACTTTAAGAAATTCAGCTGGATCTCCAGGAGCAAGCCTTGGTAACTCTCACGACCACCAGAGGGCAATGATGCCAAAAAAAAATTCAACTGGGAAATTATTTTTCCAGTAATTAAAAAAGCATTTACCAGGAAACAGTTTACAGAAGCAGAACATTATATATACACTGTTCCTAATTGTGCTTTGAAGGTTTTCTTATGAAGGTTTTCTTATGTTTCTATGGATAACATTTTTGGAAATATGAGGGGGGTTCAAAAACTTCATAGGGAAATGGCATGAAAAGGACTGGAACTTTACCACTAATCTTTTGAAGCTCTTTTGGGTATGCTGCCGGTCTGTAGGTGTGGGGCTGCCCTTGGGAGACCCTGGGCCTCTGGACAAAAAGATCCTTATAGATGCATCCTTTTGTCAGTTTTATGCAGTTTTATGTCATTTTAACCCTGTGTATATAAGACATGCTACTTTTTCAGTTAAAAAGAAAAATGATTGATTTAAGGAAATGAATAAAAATTGCCTCTTCCTTAACATTAGGAAATACAGAAGCATTAAGACATAGGCCTATTCATTCAGAGCCCAACTATCTGTGTTAATATTTTGAGGGATATTTTAAATTACATATAATGTCATAAGATTCAGAGATAAAAGGTTCCCAAAGTAGATATAATACATAGACAAGATCAAGAAGAAAAGTACTATAAAACTATTTGAAACTCAGAGCCATATGCAGTTTCCATAGTTGGCCGAGAATGTTTGCCCTGAGTTTTTTGTCAGGATTATCTATTTGCACAGCTTCTAGAGATTCCAGTCCTGTGGATTTGGTACATGCACTCCTCCCCCTTCTGTATAAGTCTAGGAAGTTCCTGGCACTCAAATAGGACGAGATACAATTGGTTTTCAGTGCTTCATTGTCTGTGAAGAAAAAGGGGGTTTTTTTCCTCCAAAAGAAACAAAAGCTTTCTTGTCTTTGGACTGAAATTAATGTCTTAGTTGCTTTTCAAATAGAGATAGCTTAGTATATTGGTCAACACAGTTCTTGTTAATAAGAGTAACAGTTGCAGTATCCTTCTAGTTTAACCAAGGATGTGTTTCCAAAGCACAGTTCATGATGGTAATTAAAAAAAACAGAAACACCTCATTGTCAGCTAGTCTATTCGGACTTAAGAGTTGCTGAGGTTAGTAATCATTAAAAGAGAAATAGCCTCACCTTTCTTCTGAGGTGTGGCTAGTGGGCTTGAACCACTGACTGTGGTAGCTGGCAGCCCCGTGTTTCCTGGACCACACCACCAGGGCTCTTTTACTTGGAACCAGTTCTCTGGTGGAATAAAGAGATTACGATCTAATTATATTACTCAAATGTATGTAAAGCAATGAGACTACAGTTATAAAACCTTAGAGAGTCAAATCTGTGGCTTTAATTTTACAGACTGCACATTGATTTATGTAAAATGTTATCTTAGAGGTTAGGTATTTCAGTTAGGTTTCAGGAAAGGGTTTCTAAGATTTATAGATTAAGGCTTGATAAAGTAGATTGTTTTGACAGGAATAGTTTATTGTTAGAATCTTTTACCTGATAAGTAATAGTTTATATTTTTAATGACATCACAAAGTCAACCTTCATAAAAAGCATTTTATTTTTCAGAAATACACTCAGAGCAACGGACGAAGACCTTTTGGTATTTCTGCCTTAATTGTAGGTTTTGATGATGATGGCATCCCACGATTATATCAGACAGATCCCTCTGGTACCTATCATGCTTGGAAGGTAAGCTATGAATTTGTTAATATTTTTGTAAGAAATTGACAAAAGGTGTGACAAAAAGTTTCAGCTGTATACTAAGTAAGTGCTTCCATGAACATGACACAACTTAAGTTGCATAATTTTCATTATTTTTTACTAATCACAGACTTTGTAACTTGTGGTGCAAATTTTTGTAATTGTAATACTTTATCTTACCAGAAAATGGTAGTTTACATATGAACACCTTAATGTCTTAATCACGGGGCCTTTTCTTTTGTAGAAATGAGACAAATCAATCTTAAATAGGCAGGTAAAAGATATAAATAGCCTCAAAAAAAAAAGTATCCTCAAAAAAAAAAAAGATATAAGTACTCTCTATTTTTTGTGCAGTCTTTCAAATTAGTATTGCTCCATATAGATGTCTACCTTGTGAAAAAGTAGTCTTCCCCTTTTAATAAGGTGAGTGGGTATATAAATCCTTTACTGAAATATTTAGTGTATCTTATTATAGTCTATCTAGGAGAGGCCGACGACCCAACTGTGAATCTACGCTTTAGCATCAATCCATTATAGTAGCATTGATTAAAACTCTCCTGTCATCGAGTCAGTGCTGACTCTTAGCAAGCTCTTCTGGGTTTCTGAGAGTGTGACTGCTCACAGCAGTAGAAAAGCCAGTCTTTCTCCCAGGAGATACTGGTGGTGGTGAACTGCCGACCAGGCGGGTCGATTACACAGCCCACTGTGTAGGCATTGCCCCACCAGGCTTCCTCGGTGTAGTGACAGAGTTCTGCAGCATTCCTGAAATACAGTTTGTTTCCCGGGTAAATTGTTATTCTTGTCTAAGTACTCAGCTACTAACTTGTTTAATGCTGCATTCAAATCTGTAGAAGCAAATGAGTTTCTGAAATGGAGAGAGATAATACCCTGCCATCTGAAAGGAAGAGAATTAGTTTTACAGAGAAAAGAACAAAACTCAGCCATTTCTTTACACGTGCTAGTTTAGCTGGATAAGGATTTCTGGACCTGATAAATCAGAAAGACTATATGTTATTTTTAATTTAATTATTTATTATAAATTAATAACATTGCTTAGTAATGAGAGGCTTGAGTAGAGGAAAGATCATAAATATTGTTTCTGTTATTACAATTAACTATGATTAGCTTTGAAATTTAATCCACTAAATACAGTATGCCTTTTGTGTCATAGGCATTAAAAGGCACTTTGGAAAAATATATGTAGCAATTCTAAATTACTTAGAGACATATGCCTAATGCTTCAGGGCCCACTTTGACTACTTACATATTACTGATCTCCAAAAGCGAATTGGTCTGTATTTGCATACTTAAAAATAAGAATACACGACACAGTCTTTTTTTTTTTTTTGGCATCACTGCTCTCCGGTGGTGGGAGTAGGAGGCCCAGCCCCACTGCTGGCATTGAACCTCCATCCCAGTGGGCCGCAGTCCCGCGCACAACCACTACGCCACCGGGGCTCAGCCCATGACACAGTCTTACAAGTGATTTGGACTTTGCTAAAAGCTTACATACCAGGGGTCTACACAAATTCTCTAAAAGGTACTATACTTCAATTGAAAATCAAGTGAATGATAGGAAATATTACTATTCTCTTTGTGCCTGTATTAAGTAAAAGGTCTGACTTAAGCTGACTATTCTCAGAAGATACTGTTTTATACATTAATTTGCTAGTCTGTTAAAATCATGGATCATTTTCTCGCTACACAAAAACAGAATACTCAGTCAGCTATACATCTTTTTAGCTGATCTTTAAGCAATTAGGAAAATCTATTTGGTACTGAGGAAGTATGGATTTGCCTGCTGAAATATCAGACTTTTCTGTCAGAAATCTTTTACCTGTGTCTCTCAGCTCTTTGCCCTAAACAAATCAAGTTACTACACTTAATCTTCTCTAAATATTTTGAAGTCTGCCATCTTCTGTTTACATTTATTACTACATCTGCACCCTTTGTTTCAATATCATAATATAGAAATACATAGAGAAGCATTTTTATAATATTTTATCGCAGGGGTAATTTTGTTAGGATTACCAAATTTTAAAATGGAAATGTCATTAATCTTCCAGGGTTAGAATTATGTTCTGTTGTGGTTTTAAGACAACTTAGTGGGTATATACTCCACTACTATCATTTTACTTAAATTTTTTTTTGGGGGGGGGCATCACTGCTCTCTGGTGGTGGGAGTAGGAGACCCAGCCCCACTGCTGGAATTGAACCTCCATCCCAGTGGGCCGCAGTCCCGCGCACAACCACTACGCCACCGGGGCTCAGCCCAATTTTACTTAATTTTATAGACTGCTCTCTCTTAAGATTTTGAATAAAGAAATATTATGTGATGTGAAAAAACCCACAATAATAAGAACATTTTAAAATCTCTTTTATGAAAAAAAATCTTTTATGTATTTGGTAACTAAGTCACAATTGTGTTATTTTATTATTATTATTATTATTATTTTGCTAGTTAATAACACAGTGGGAATTAGAACTCGAGGATTTCTGTTTATTAATCCACTAGACTAAGCCCCGGTGGCATAGTGGTTGTGTGCGGGACTGCGGCCCCCTGGGTTGGAGGTTCAATTCCAACTCCACAGGAGCAAAGGCTGGACCTCCTACTCCCACCACCTGAGGACAATGATGCCTAAAAAAAATAAAATAAAATAAGAAGTATAATCCACTACTGTTTCCATTATGTCATACTGCTGGCTACTAGGCCAAATATATATAAGTGCTATGAAAATTAAGGAAGCAAATTATGGAAGCTAGAAGGGAAGTCCCTTTAAGACATTTGAACATATACCTGAAGAAAGTAAAGAAGCGAGGCATTTACTGTGGTATTCCAAGCAGGAGTAATAAGGGCAGAGTCCCCTAGGCAGAAGAATGCTCCGTATGGATGGTGCGTCTATGAGAAAATGATGTGTAAATTGAAACTGAACGAAGAGAAGCCAGCCAATGGACCATGTTGGCTGTAGGGACTGACATAGGGGGATGGACTCAGAGAAAATCCTAGCAAATGATTCTTGTGGTTTGCCAGATTTAGGACCCATAATTTTCATGTGAAAAACTGCACATAATAAAAACCTTTCAGGTAGGTCTGTGAAGTCCACACTGTCTAGGAGTTGCTTACCTAATAAGCTTAAAGATTTCATCAGACAGTTTATTTATTATAAAACAGAAGGTCTCAAAATGTGGCACTCAGATCTCTGTCTATGAAGTCAGAACTATTTTCATAATACTACTAAGATGATATTTGGCTTTTTGAAAAATCATTGTGCTCTCAGACCAGTGATCCAGTGTCTACAGGCTAGCAAGCCCAAGGACTAGATGAGGCCTGGCTACAACTGTCAATGGCTCCGAAAAGGATCACATTAGGAAGTCCTGGGTAGAGGGGAGAAAAATGTGACACAGAACTCAGAATCACATGAGAGACCAGGCTGATGGGTTCACTAAGAAGACTTGAGATTCCCCCAGGATCACAGCCTTTTGTCACCATTCAGATCTGGAATCAAACTCACTTCTGTGTTGGAACAGTTCGTATTACTCAAGGACAAAGATGAACGGGTTAGGTCAGGAGGACGAATAGGAGCAGGAAACAGGAGCCAGATAGGCAATGATTCATTAAGTGGACTGAAGTGGATGAGTTGAAACAAAATGTGTATGAATTATGGAATGTAAAACTGATGATCTGCTTTGTAAAACTTCACCTAGTTCACAGTCAAAAGTTTTTGAAAAGCAAAAACAATAATGACTAAAACTGCTCCTGCCTTAGCATGAATCAAACCAGTGGTGCCCAGCTAAAGTAGAGCTCATTCATATTCTTTACTATCTTGCAGTTGTAATAAACCATTAAAAAGGTACATTTGACTTTCATATAAAATAACCTTGATGAAATAGTGTTCAAAACTTTTGCTAAAAAAATGATAGTAAAATGCAAAAATAAAAATACAAATTTTATTTCTCACCATACACTCCTTAAAAGTCCTTTTCTAACATTCTATTATTTATTTATTTTTTGTGGGCATCACTGCCCTCTGGTGGGAGTAGGAAGCTCAGCCTTGCTCCTGGAGAGCTGCTGCTGGATATGAACCACCAACCTTGTGGGCCGCAGTCCCGCACTCAACCACTATGCCACCAGAGCTCAGTCCCTTGAAGGTCCTTTTAAAAGTGATACTGGCCGTGGCATTCATCCCTAACAATGTGTCCAAGAATTTAACTATGTAAATGCAATCTCTTATAATGCTAATTAAAGGGAAAAGGGTGCCCTCGAAAGATTTTTTTTAGGTTAAGAAAAAATCAGAAGAAGCTAAATCAGAACTGTGGATACTTAATAATTTCCCATAAAAAATCTAGGCAAAATTGTCATTGTTTGATGAGAAGAATGAGCAAGAGCATTATCGTAGTGGAAGAATCTGGCTAAGTTTTTGTGGGCATTTCTCTGCTAACGCTATGGCAAAATTTTCAGGACCGGCATTGCAAATAGTTATTGTTCTTTGATCTTACTCTAGAACAGTAGTTCTCATCCTGTGGGTCGAACCCCTTCGGGGGTCTAATGACCCTTTCACAAGGGTTGCCCGATTCATAATAGTAGCAAAATTATAGTTATGAAGTAGAAGTGAAAATAAATTTATGGTTGAAAATAAATTTATGGTTCCACTATGAGGAACTATAATAAAGTGTCACAGCATTAGGAAGGTTGAGAACCACTACTCTAGAGAGTCAACAAGCAGAGTGACGTGGACATCACAAAAAAGGTATTACCATGATCTCTGCTCTTGATTGGTCTATTTTTGCTTTGATTGGACCACTTGGTAGCCATCACTTTAATTGTACTTTGTCTTCAGGATTGGACTGGTAAAGCCATATTTCATATCCGGTTACAATTCTTCCAAGAAGATCTGATTTGGATGCAATGGTTTTGGCACCCATTAAGCAGGAAGTTTATAAAACTTTAATTTTTCAGTCAGAATTGAATAAGCTTTAAACTGACTGTAATGTTGGCAATTGTTTCTACTGTTAATCACTGGTCCTCTTTAATTAGGTTATGGAAAAGATTAGTCATTTCCTTGCAAATTGATGGGTGGTCTGTTACTGCAGGATTCATGTTCAAAATTGTCTGATCTTTAGTTAAAATGAGTTATCCATCTGCAAAGTGTGGGTTTCTTTGGAGCATTGTCCCCATAAATTTTTCATGGAACACCATTGATTTCACCCAAGATTCACCATAAAATTGATGTTTTTACTTCAATTTTAGCAAAATTCATTTGTTCTGAGAGACTCATTCAAATTGATGTCTTATCCTTCTTTGTAACTCAAAGTAGATCCTGTTCAGATGTCTTATAATGAGGTAGTACAAGTGTATTTTAGTATTAAGAAAAATTGGAATACAATCTAATTCCATAGTTCTTTCCAATCCATAGTTTTTACATAATATGCCATTTTCCATAAATGCTTTGTCTGACTCTTAGAAAAAGGTGATTTTATTAGATCTTAATGTTTTTAAAAATTATTTTATTGGGTGCTTGTACAACTCTTATCACAATCCATACATTCTTTAATTGTGTCAAGCACATGTGTACATTTGTTGCCATCATCATTCTCAAAACATTTGCTTTCTACTTGAACCCTTAGTATCAGCTTCTCATTTTTTTCTCCTCCCTCCCCACCCCCCCAACTCTTGATAATTTATAACTATTATTATTTTGTCATGTCTTACACTGTCCAATGTTGTTTGGATTTCAGTAATTCCTCTTGGTTACATTACCCTTGATCCAGCCCTAGCAGTCCTCTTATACCCTCTTCACCAATGATTTTGGGTCCCTTCTTGTTCCCTTGTCCCTGAGTTTGTTAACACCACTTCTTTTTCCCTACCTCCCCCTCTCCCATTTCCCTCCGAACTGTTGGTCCCATTGTTTTCTCCTCCAGATTGTTTATTCCCTCCTATCTTAACTAGCTAGATCTGCAGAGATAATAATATGCACAAAAACAAGGCAAAACAAAAGAAAAAAAAACAATGACAACAGCAACAACAAAAAAAACTCCGTAAATAGTTCAAGGTCTGTTTGTTGACCTTTAGGAAAACACTTCCTGTTAAATCTGATTGGGGTGCTACGCCTTGGTCCATAGTCAATTTTTGGTATTCTCTGGGGACTTCATTGCTCTGTTCCCCTTGCTGTTCTGTTGCATGCCCTTAGTGTTTTGCCTCCGTGTGGTTAGGTCAGATTGGCCACAATTCCCACACCGTAGCTCCAGTGTTGTCTCCTATTGGGCTATGGATCAGTGAAGGATGTGTGGTCTTGTAGTGGGACTAGCCATATGGTCTTCTCTGTGCATTGCGTGCTCTGAGCTGGAATATCAACCTCAAGACTTGGTGGACCAGGTTGTACTGCACTCTCTCCTCCCCTTTCCATTTGCTCCAGTGTGCTCTGATCAGACATGTCCCTCTCCCTGACCTGTAGCTTCATTTCTGTCTTCTGAAGTAAACTCTTCTGGGGGGAGGGGCGGTTGTCCACTTAGTTTGGATTGGGGTTGGCCCCTCAGACATCTCTACTGGTTCCCTGGTACATGCTGGTATGTTGCATTCACATCTTGGAGCACCTGATTGAAGTCTGGTCCCTCTTTCCCTGTGGAGATATAAACAATACCCTCCCCTTGGGTGAGTTAGTGCCATGTTCCCCTCCTATCCATTTCTTTTTCCCTCCTCATTTTTTGGTTGGCTACCATATGTATCCCTGGATTTGGTCTGGCCCCTGCCATACTATCTGGACCTCACCCCATTCCTCATACAGGAATGTATGTATACGGTAATTTTTTCCCTATGCCCCTTTTGCATTTTTTTAAAGCTTACCTCAATGGATTCATGTTACACTTGACAGTTTATGCTTGGCTTACTCATTTAGCATAATTTTCTCCCGTTCTTCCCATGCAGCAGTGTGCTTCATGTGTTCCCCACTGCCTTTCATCGATGCATAGTACTCCATTGTATATATGTACCACAGTTTTGTAATCCATTCATCTGTTGATGGAAATTTGGGTTGTTTCCAACTCCTTGCGATTGTGAACTGTGCCACCACGAACATTGGAACACAGATGTCTGGTCATGGTTTCTTTCTTCCTTTTTCTAGGTATATGCCCAGTAGGAGGATTGCTGGGTTGTATGTTAATTAAAATTTTCCATCTGTTTTAGATATCGCCAAAATGATATCCATAGTGACTGTACATACCTACAGGTCCACCAGCAGTGGATGAGAATTTCTATCTCACCACAGCCCCTCCAACACTAGTTGCTTTCTGATTTTTTGAATTGGACTACATTTGAGGCTGTTAGGTAGTATCTCATTGTTTTAATTTGCATTTCTCTTAAGGCTAATGATTGAGAATATTTTCTCATATGTTTACTGGTCATTCAGATTTCTGACCTTCTGAAGCTTCTGTTCAGGTCCTTTGCTCACCTCCACAATGGGCAATTAGTTTTTTTCTTTTTAGAAGCTTTGCAGAGTGTTGTAGATTTTAGTAATAAGAAAGACCTTTAGTGTATCATTACTAAAGATGTTTTCCCAGTCTGTGGGCTCTCTGATTACTCTCTTGGTGAATTCTTTCAATGTACATGGGTGTTTTATCTTCAGTATATCCCACTTGTCAATTTGTGACTCATCTGTGTTTGTATCCTTCCCTATTTCTGATAGCCTATGTATTCCCTGCGCCAAAGTTCGCAGGTTGGTTCCAATTCCCTCAATGAGGGCTGAGCCTGGTGGCGTAGTGGTTGTGTGCGGGACTGCGGCCCACTGGGATGGAAATTCGAGTCCAGCTCCACGGAGCAAAGGCTGGGCCTCCTACTCCCACCACCTGAGGGCAGTGATGCGCCCCCCCCCCCCCCGCCCAAAAAAAAATTAAGAGCCAGTTCCCTCATTGATGGCCTTAATAGTTTAGGGTTTTACTTCAAGGTCTGTGATCCACCCTGACTTTATTCTTGTGCATGGAGCGAGGTTAAGGGCCTTGCTTCATTTTTCTGCAGATCGGTATCTATTTTTTGTAGGACCACTTGTTGAAGAGGGCATTTGCTTCCCATTTGATGTTTTTAGAGCTCTTATCAAAAATCAGTAGTCTTTTTGCTGATGACTTTATTTCTAGGTTCTGTTCTTGGTCTTGAGTATGTGTCATTATACCATACCACATGGTTTGACTACTGTGTCTACATAATATGTAACAAAGTCAGGTAAAGCAAGCACTCCCACTGTGTCCTTCTCTTGAAGAGTCCTCTGCTAATTCTGGACTTCTTCCCTCTCCATATGAAGTTGGTAGTGATTTTTTCCATTTTTTTGGAAGAAAAATGAGGGTAATTGTATTGGAATTGCATTAAACTTATGTAGTATCTTAAATAGAATTGGCATCTTTACTATCTTGAGTCTTCCAATCCATGACATGGGATATTCTTCCATTTGTTGAGGTCACTCTTGGTTTCTTATAATAGTGTTTTACACTTTTCCTCATATAAATCTTTTGTTCTTTAGTCAGGTATATCCCTAGATATTTCAGCTTATGTTTGGGTATGGTGAAGGGTACCACCCTTTTAATCTCTTCTTCTGTGGTCTTATCTGCTGTCTAAAGCAGTCTGATAGACTTCTGTTGATTTTGTATCCTGCCACTCTGCCATATTCCTCTATTGCTTCCAGTATTCCCCTTGTGGAGCTTTTAGGATTTTCCATATATAAAATCATATTATCTGCAAATAACGATAATTTCACCTCTTCCTTCCCCAGGCAAATACATTTGATGTCTTTTCTTTGCCTTATCCTGTTAGATAAAACCTCCAGTATGATGTTAATTAAGAGTGGGGACAAGGGGCATCCTTGTCTGGTACCTTTTTCAGTGGGGTTGTTTTCGTCTTTTCTCCATTGACTACTATGTTGGCTGTTGGATTTTCATATATAGCTTGTATTGTCTTGAGGAATTTTCCTTTCATTCCTATCTTCTTGAGTATCTTAAACAAGAATTGGAGTTGGATGTTGCGAATGCTTTTTCCGCATATATCAATCAGAAATATGTAGCTCTTATAGTTTTTCATGTCAATGTGGCAAATGATACTAATGATATTTCTTATGTTGAACCATACATAAATCCCTGGTATGAATCTCATTTGGTCCTGGTGAGTTATTTATTTTTTTACACTTTTGTTTTCTATTGGCCAGTATTTTGTTAAAGATTTTTGCTTTGATGTGTAAATTAAGGGTATTGATCCATAGTTTTCAATTCTTGTGGGATCCCTGCCCGTTTTTGCTATCAAAGTTATACTATCTTCTTAGAAGGAATTCCCACATATTTCTATGTTCTGGAACGGTTTGTGGAGGGTTGAAGTGAGTTCTTCCCTGAATACTTGGTAGAATTCTCCTGTGAAGCCATCTCGCCCAAGGAAATTTTTGTTGGTAATCAATTGATAACCTTGTCTATTTCTTCTATTGCTGTGTGTGTATTGAGATTCTTGAGGTCCATTGGAAAGAGTCTAGGGAGGGACTGTTTTTCAAAGAATTTGTCCATGTCTTCAAAGTTGTTGAATTCATTGGAAGACAGTCCTTCATAGTACTGTGTAATTATTCTTTTTATTTTATTAGGAACTGTTGTAATATTCCCCATCCTTGCTATAGAAATTTGTACCCTCCTTTCTTTGGTTGGGTTTGCCAGCAGTCGGTCAATTCTGTTTACCCTTTCAAAAGAACCAACTTTTAGCAGCTTTAATTTTTTCCATTATTTTATTTTCCATCTCCTGAATCTCAGCCCTGATTATTGTTATTATTTCTTTTCTTTTACTATTAGTAGGACTGCCCTGTTGACTCTGCTCTAGTTGCTGTAAATCTTGTGCCAACATATTGATCATAAATCTCTCTCCCTTTTTCATGTGTGCATGTATTGCTATGAAACTGCCTCTGATAACTGCCTTTGCTGTGTCCCATAAGTTTTGGTACATTGTGTTCTTACTCATTGGTGTCTAGAAATTTCCTACTTTCATCTCTGATCTGGGACAGTACTCATTCCTTTTGCAATAGAGAGTTATTCATCCTTCAATTATTTGCTCTTGTTCTCTTATCTTCCGTTTGTTGATTTCCAGCCTTATGGTACAATGGTCAGAAAGAGGGGTCTGTGTGATACCAATGTGTTTAAATTTATATTGGTTCACCTTATACCCCCAGCAAGTGGTCTATCTTTGAATATGTGCCACGTGGACTTGAAAAGAATGTGAATTATTTTGTATTTGGATGAAAAATTCTATAAATATCTATCAGGTAAAATTGTCTCATTGTAGTGTTTATATCTCTAGGCTTCTTGTTGAGTTTCTTTCCCTCTGTTCTGTCTTTCTCAAAGAGCGGTGCATTGAAGTCACCTACTATAATTGTTCAGGCTGTGATTTCTTTTTTTCATCCGTTGGAGTGTTTGGTTGATGTATTCAGTGGGATTTTTCTTCAGGAAATATGTTTCAAATGCTAAGTAGGTCTTTGTCTTCGGTTCTTATGAGCATTATGTCCTGTCCGTCCTTATCTCTCTTTTTTTTTGTTGTTTTTTTTTTGGGGGGGGACATCACTGCCCTCAGGCGGTGGGAGTAGGAGGCCCAACCTTGCTACTGGATTTGAACCTCCAACCCATTTGGTCGCAGTCCCACACACAACCACTACACCACTGGGGCTCAGCCCTTTTTGTTTGCTTTTGTTTTTCTTGTCCTTCTCTCTTTTTATAATTTACACTTACAGGTCAATTTTATCTGAGATTAGGATTGCAAACCAAGCTTTTTTTGAATTGCTGTTTACTTGATAGGCTTTTCAGAAGCCTTTATCAGCCTATTTTTGTTTAGTCTTGAGCTATTTCTCCTATAGGCAGCAGATTGATGGGTTGTGTTTTCTAACCTAGTCTGCTAGCCTCAGTCTTTTAATGCCTGAAGTCAGTCTGTTGATATTCAGGGTTATTATCTCTGTCTGCCAACTATATATATGATTTCATCTCTTATTTTGTCATGTTATTAGAACTTTATTTTGAAAACCACATAATTAGATAAGTGGATTTAAGTGACTCCCCTAAACTTAGAAAATACTTAAAATCCAAGAGGCTGGGGGCATAGCCAGTGCCTCAGAGCAGGTCTGTAGATGCTACTTGGAGGATGCCAGGGCTTGCCTTGGCCCCAAAGGCTGCCCTCAGCATAAAATACCTTTAAAATATACCCCAGTGGACAGCAGATACTAGGGAGGCCTCGAATCCAACACAGGACTATGGTTGTGTGGATAAACTTTCTATTTGACAGTTTGTGGCTACAGCTGCCTACATTCAAGAGAGATATACAGATACAAAGTAAGTAACGCCTCATTTTAAGGTAACTGTGAGCAGCCAATTGAAGACCAATATGTGGTGTGCCATACAAGTGCTTCAGGCATAGAAGATGAGCTCTGGAAATCTGCACGCCCATCCCATTGGTGCTGTCGGATGAGCACTGGAACTGGAAGGTCACTTGCCTGCACTGCACCTCCATCATGCCCTTTTCCCCAAGGTAGCTGAGCTCACTGCCGTCCAGGACTGCACTGGCTGTGTAGAAGGTGTCTTGTGATACCTGGGTTGGGTGCTCACACTCGACAGGGAAGGTGTTGCTGGAGCCGCTGGAGATTAACTTGGTCAGGCTTTGTGCCAGCTCAACGCTTAGCCACTTCAGTTCGATTCTTACACTGTACTTGGCTGTCCCTGAGCTGGAGCCATACAACCCCAGCCCTGCCACAAAAAAACGTTCTGTCTACTGCAAACTGGATGCTGTTGCACCGTCCCCGGTACTGCCACTGGTTGCTGCAGAAAGCTGAGGACTAGAAACGGTGGGGGATGAGGCCCTTCCTCTTGGTCAGGGGGAACTCAAGGGAAGGCTTCTTGGCAGTCATGTACCACAGGATGGAGTTGTGGGTCTCTTCTAAGGTCAGGATATCTGACTGGGCTGCGCCATCACCAAACTCCTCCAGGTCATGGTGGGGATGCGTAGGTAGAGGGCTTGCCTCTTGTTCTGTGGAGCGACTGATAGGACTTGCCTCTTGCACTCAGCCCAGCTCAGCATGGCCTCGAAGACCCCAGCCTTTTTGGTGTTGAGGGCCTCTCGAGTCACAGTGATCTCCAGTATTTGCTGGTCGATCTCACAAAAGCGCTCTGACCGCAGAGCCATCTCGGCCTGGGCATCGATGACCTCCCAGCAGTACTGACTTAGCTCAGGTTCCTCAAACAGCCGGCTCTGGGAGAGTAGGACACAGGCGTTCTTAGCTTCTAAGCTGGGCTCCAGAAACTGGAAACAGGCTTTCGCCAAGGTGGGGATGATATACTTCTTGGCAGCATGGAGAGTGGCCAGCACAGTGTCAGCGTCCAATCTTACCACTGTAATTGTACTTTTACACCATGCAGAATGCCACTGGCTCCACATCAGGAATGTGAATCTCAGTTTTGTCTTCTGTGAGGTCCCTGTAGAATATGGCATAGAAAGCAGAGTTGTCCACAGGCAGGACGTACTTTGGGCAGGCATGTCCAGGGGCCCCACAATGAAGTGGACAACAGCCATGAGCTCGTTGTTGAACATCAGTGCACTTCTCTTGCACAATGTCTGGTGGATGGACTGCCAGTTTGGGCTGCCCATGTTGTCGTCGATGGGTGTGGGTGGTGGCAGGGCCAGGGCACATTTCAGGCAGTGGGCTGCCTTTCCTGCCAGCGGCGGTGGGGACAGCAGCAGACCCAGCAGCGTCACTGTTGGTGATATCGGTCGGTGGCTGTGGAAGCTGCGGCAGCTGCGCGGAAAACAGCTCCATGGCCACCTTCGCAGGTGGCGCTTGGGGGCGAGCTCAGCTCGTGTTGGTGCCATGCAGGGTGTTCTTGTGCCAAGCCTGGACTTGGAGAGCGGCCCATGAAGCAGAAGGAGGGAGATGAGGCACTGCTCCATGTGGCCATAGAGGCAGCAGGCTAGGAGCATCATACGGGCGGGGGTGGCTGGTGGTCATGTTGCAGGCCCCTCATCTCGCACCCACCCACCGCTTGCCCAGCCTGCAGGAGCTCACCAGCATGCCTGCATCGCCTGTGATGTTATCTTATACATTTTGTGGTGGGTGTTTCCCCAGCTCCCATACTTACCAGTGTGGTGTGCATGCGTGTGTGGGTGTGTGTTTCATTCTTTTTTTTTTTTTTTCTGCATCACTGCCCTGGTGGGAGTAGGAAGCCCAGCCTTGCTCCTGGAGAGCTGCTGCTG